>BMAV01028247.1:13731-227494 GCA_019973955.1 Trichonephila inaurata madagascariensis
TGAACAGAACGATGGGCAAGATAGTGACGTCTCACCAACTTGCTTTGATTGACAATATTAAAAGCTAGACTTTCATAGTAGGATAAAGAGAATGAAGCAAAAAATAAAAATGTAGATAGTGATTAGGAAAAGCATATTTCCAAAGATAGCCATGTGTAGGGAAAAAATAACTGTTGGTCCACGAGATTATTCATCGAAAACTATAACTCGAATGACTTTTAATAAAATGTACGGATAATGTCTAATAAATAACAAAAGAACGACTTCCCTGAGCCAGTTTTTAGTATCTTAGAATATGGAAAGCCATACTCTAAGTATATACACATAAGTATACATATAGTATACATACGAAAGTGTTGCTTAGTATTATAAATTTAAACTAAATAATTTATCCTCTTGCTTCAGTTTGTCTATTACTGAAATGTCACCCTCGTCACTCTACCTAGGTTCAAAATTACGAGATCGTTATCGATAGTCTTCATATTCCTTCAGAGTTTGACGTGATAAAACAATGCGTCTTCTTAATACAAAGATCCAGTGTCCATAGATAGCCAATGCGTCTAAAATTTTCTAAACATGATTTGATGACGAGGCCAACCCCATAGCTGGCCTTAAATTCTACATATTTACATTCACTGCAATTTGAGGACATTTTCCAACGGATTTTAGGTGAACCAGTCCCACCATATGACTATCTTTGGATGTACATGAATTCAATATCCATCACTTGTTCTATATATATATATATATATATATATATACCACAATCCAAGTTCCTAAACATTTTTTGTTGTTGTTATTGTTACCATATTAAATAAAAGTAGACAGTGAACAATTAAATTTAAAGAGCAATAAACTTGTAATTAGGGATTGCAATATCGGAACAAAAGTTCAATACCGGTATTCGGTATTTTTTTAGATCTTAATACCGGGATACCGGTTTTAATACCGGTATTAAAAATTAACGAAAAAGTAAGAAAACACATGTGTTTCTTTGTTTTATATTTGTCAGTTTCATTAGAGAGTGTAAATATCACAAAAAGTAATTTGTAACTTCTGAATTATAACAGTATATAAAGAATCACAAAAAAGGGTAAATATCACTATTCAGTCTATGGTACTATTAAAATTTTTTTGAAATGTGTGTGATCTTAAGAAACTTAATGCATCAATTGTACTGCCATTAAGCCTGGAACATAATTTTGAGCAAAAATTACCAGCTGTCGAAAACGCTTTTTCGGCATCTACTCTAGTTGTTGGTTGGCCGCGGTAGCCGAGTGGTATGGGTATCGGATCGCGGCTTGCCTTGTCACGAGTTCGAGCCCCGTACCACTAAAGACCCGCCGTGTAGGGCAGCGATGCACGTTAAATCTGTCGAGAGCTGAAACGTCCTCCCGTTGGTGTGGTGTGGTAGTTAGAAGAGGGGGTGCCAGCTCAGGTGTCGTCCACGTCACTTGACCATGGTTCAAAATTACGTGGTCCTTCGCCAAAAGCCGTCGTGTAGCTGAACAGTGCGACGTTAATATTCAATCAATCAATCAATCTAGTTGTTGGTTCTGTTAGCACACACACAAAGCGCGATATACTTTTTCCAAGAATCTCTAAATCCCTCATCTTCAAATAAATCGATTTCTCGTCGGATGGTTTTGGATATAGCTGATTCCTGTATTGCATTTTGGTTTGTTGAATTTTTTTAGCTATCGCTAATTCTAATTTTTGTTCAAGAGACAATTTCTTTTCACTGTCGACGTAATTAATATCATCATCATCTTCGATAAATATACCGAATTCTTCTAAGTGTGGGTAAAAAATTTAAAGAAATTTGAATTGGTTAGTTTCTTTTCTTCTTTTTCGTTTTCATTTTTAAAATCATTATAATTATGTAAATACCGTAAGACAATTTTTATTTCGGTATGCCTTTTTTCTGAGCAAAAATTTTCAATGTAATATATAATTCTTCAGATAGTGATGTGTGTTGTTCTTTCAGTGACTGCAACATGAAATGTATTGCATTAGCTGTTAATAAATTAGAATCTCTTCGACATAATGCCTCAACAACCAGTTTTATTGCAAGTAGAGCTCATACAGTTCTCGATATTAAATCGAATTTACTATCGAAAAAATCAATTTGCATGTTTAAGTCGATCATTGCTTTTTGGATTGGATTTTTTATGAACTAATTTTTTATGTTCTTTAAAGTTATTCTTATTCAATATTATGGTTTATTATTTATGAATTTATACATAATGAATCTGAAAAATATTTTGAACCCTAAAATATGGTATGCAAATCAATGTGAATAACAAACTTACCAATTAAAAAGATATTGAAATATTACGCACTTTCTTCACAACTACAACCTTGTTTTTACAGATACGAAATTCAGACTACGAATCCTGTGCTTGTGCGGTATCACTTTGAGCTGTATTAGGATCGTTTTGGCCCGCCTCCTTGGATGATAAGGATATTTTATCACTTCTCTTAAATGTATAAGATGCAACTTTTTATTCATAGTCTAATTAATTTCGCCCGTTGGGAAGACATAAAAACTAAAATGTATACTATTTAGCTATGTTGGTAATCCCTGAACATAGTGGAAACAATTTAAAAAGACAGTGAGAGAGTTTCTAATAAATACCGAAAAACCGGTATTTAAACTTGTGAATACTGGTATTACAAAATTGTATAAATGGCTCAAAATACAGGTATTCGGTATCCCGGTATTGCAATCCCTACTTGTAATGTAATATCACCAAATCTTCAGTAAAGTGTCTAGTTCAGGGGTCGGCAAATCGCGACTCTTTGCATATATCAGGGGTGGGCGGACTTGTCCTTAGTACGGGCTACTTCTGATGATTTTGAAGTGCTGCGGTCCCCTACTGGCGTAGGGTTGGCTATTCTTTATATTAAAATTATATGCTTTCTTTTCATAACGCTTGCTTTCGACATTGCGCCCCTCTTTTAAAATATGACAGTTAACTGTTTTTACTGCAAAAGCACAAGTAACACAAAATTCCCAAGTTGAATTCTTGAACAACTATGAGCGACTGCTAGACCGTGGAGAGTAGACGTATTCAATGCAACGGAGAGAACATACGTTGTAAGGATGCCCCCATTGGGTGCCCTTCTCCTAGATTATCAGCGTGAGCTAGAAGTGTAGGAATAAATGAAATACTAGAAGCTGCCATTATCTTAAACAAATAACAGATTAGATAATAATATGATATGTGAGAGAATCTACGGTGGATAAACACACAATATATAATATCGAAATAACGTAACCCGGACCACTCTCAATAACTAACTCGCCTAAGCTCAATTTCAATGCGATCACAGATCCGAATATTTAAAGGTTCACTCCTACCTTAATGTCCAACGAAGCCTCAATCTATCTGATCCTAGCTGAAGTAGCGGTTCTCTGGCGTGCAATGGTATGCACCTTGACTCAAGGCTCTCACTCACGGGTAACTTCTCTTCACTGTCACTAATCTTGAAACACTATTCACACTTGCCACACGAACTAACATAACATTTCCCAAATGCCACCCTGCTTACTCTAAACTTCTGTTATTTAAAAGCTTCCTAATTTGCATCTTTCTTTCACGCTTTACTTCTCGGGTTGGTTGAAAAAAAAATTGCCATTTGTTCTGGCCCCAAAGAACCCAAAAGGATATGTTAATGAAAAAACGCGTGAGCCCATCACAACGTGATTTGATGACTCTGAAATCGGCGTATGCTCTTCATTTGTTGCCCATGGAGTCCCGCGCCATTGTAGGACAGGGCATCTATAAGAGATCCAATCTCGGGGAAGCGTGGAGTGCGGGATGATGTTTTAAGAGCCGATCCCGTGCTATCGCTGGAAGAACTGATAATCAACATTTATTTACCCCTTCAGTGAGCGCGTGGAAAAAATTCATTTATACAGCTGGTATCACAAGAATTGCTTTTTTCTCCTATAGTGGCAGTGAACGTGTTAAGCGTCATCGTGCACTTCCAATGAAGGTAGTGACATCTACACATTTATAGAATCATTTGCTTCTATAAACACAGTCGCATCGATCGTGAACGGTCAAGAATCTAATCTAGATGGCGTCGGTGTTCCATAAACATGTTTCTTTTAATATGTGCCTCAAAAGTCATGGTAAAGGTGGTCACCCCGAAATGCCTTAACGGTCCACCGGTCAATCACGATCGACTTAATGCCCATCTCTGGCATGGATAGTTGCGGCTCTTCTTATTTCTGCCCTTATGTATCACAAGAAAAAAATCATTATATGTACTACAAATTATTGTTTCTCTTTTTCTTCCATTATTATGCAATGAAATATATATATATATATGTGTGTGTGTGTGTGTATATATATATGTATTTCCATATACATTTAAACATCTGACTGGCTTCAACCATTAACAAAATGTATACAGAATCGGTGAAAGTATTAGAATTAGTTCTAAAACTCAGTAAAAGTCCAATTTACTTGTAAAAATGTCGTCGTGGAAAAATTTAAACTGATTTCCAGCAACATTTACTTGTTTGCACACATGAGTTCGGGAGAATGAGTGAGTGAGTGAATGAATATTAACGTCGTACTGTTTAGCTACACTAGGGCTTTTAGCGACGGACCTTGTAATTTTAAGCCATGATCAAGTGACGAGGACGAGGCACCCCCCTCTTCTAACTTTTTGGATGGGTGAAATCTCGTGCGTTCGCGTCACCGACATGCTTAGAGCAGTATATCTGTAGCTATACAGCTGACGTATAGTGCTGTGTATATCTTATAAGTGAAACTGAATGGATTTAGTCAAAAGTTCAATGTGTTTATACTGTGCATAGTTGAAGTAGTGTTTTTGTTTGATTATTATTTGAATCGTTTAATTGAAGAATCATTGTGCAGTACAATAGTGGGTACTAAATAAATATACTAATATTTTTAAGATAAAAAATAAATAGCAGAAAATTATTTTAAATACTCGTATCTATTTTGGCGTTTGAAAATTTTATATTATTTAAAATTATTTTAAATCTTCGTATATATTCTGACGTTTGAAAATTTTATATTATTTATTTTCTAATATTTAACCTCTGCAATGCATCACGCAATTCGGATTAGTATTTCACAGTGGCTTAGACGTTTTCTTACTACCGTGGTAAAGCAGACTTCTAGTTGTTCAATCATACTTTTTTTAATACATTTAATTTATTTTATGGAAATTATGTATGAAATATGGCATCAGACAAATGTCTACCATTTTTCTCGATACAGAGATTGGCTCTTTTTAATGCATTTTCTACTACACCACGTAATGTTTCTGGTTGAAGGTTCAGTATTTCGTCTCAAATATTCTGCTTCAGCAGTCTTATTGTCTCTAGTTTATTAACATACACATTGTCTTTTAAATATTCTCATAAAAAAGTCGGGTGCTGTTAAAACAGGCAAACGAGGTGGCCAAGGGAAATCTGATTTTTTTAAAATCAGACGTTCGCCAAAAATTTAACGCAGTAGGTGGTATTGCGGTTGCAGTGTTTGCACAATTTGAATTTTGTATGGGTGCATCTTAAGATCCAACTTAAAAAACCTACGCAATGTCGTTCTGGAAATGCCCAATTGGCTGAAACGACGGTGAGTTGAGACAGATGGATCACCTGTAACACTCTGCCGCACAGTTTCTACGCTGTCTTCAATATGAATATTTCGATGGGCACTTTTTCCAGGACGGCCGGCCTCTGAACCCAGTTCCTCAAAACGACCGATCGAACTCCTAATCATGAAGGCTGTGGGAGCTGATCTTGAATTAAAATATTGCCAATATTTACGCTGCTTCATAACAATTGATCGTTGGCAAGAATAGAAAAACTCGATAATTTTAGCGCGTTGTTTTGTACTATATGGCTCCATAATAAATTTCCAAGAATTCAATTATAACTTACAAAAAGAAAAAAAATAATTTTTTCCAAAAATAAAAAAGTTATTTGTTTTTAACATTGAAAGGTCTTATTTGGTCCACCCTGCAATAATTTTTTCACGAAGCTTAAAAGTTTAATTCCCGACATTCTGATATTTTGACAATAATGGCTCTTGCAATGAGTCACAGAAATAAAAATATCTTCTGTAGTTTCTGAAAGAGCTGAAAATTTTACTTTGTGTAAGTCTTTTATAAAAAAATATTATTTGGAGCATCACAGTTGTGACATAGCCATCTGTCGATAGCTATGTCTTGGGGGATCCGCGTAAGTTAGAGGTGTGGGATTATCGGAAGGATGAGACAGTCTATAATTCTTAATACGACTTTTATTAAGAATTTAACTTAAATTACTTATATAACGAACAAACTTATATTAAGTGAGAATAAACCAAAGTACGGTCGTTTAACTAAGTCAGATCGCGCAATTAGATCACTTATCAATATAACTAATTAGATCCTCCTAATCTCAATTCAATAATTTACTAGCGTTCAGAATATAATCCTCCTACCTTGGTTGAAGACTCAACGATTCTGATACTTTCAGGTAGACTGATGTGCTCGTGTGCAATAGTTGTTCCTTGTAAATTTTAGCGAGGGTGGACGTCTCTCCTTGATTCCTGAGTAGGCCGTCTAAACACACTTCCAACTGTTCCACATTAAGCTTTCTCTAAGATTGCCATCCATTCTCACTAAACTTTCTATCCTTTTAAAGGTTATCTTATTTGCATTGTTGCTTCGTTTTTCCTCTTGGAATTGGGTTGGAAAAGTTTTGCCATTAATCGTGGCCGTCAAAGAACGTAGGAGTTATGTTAGAAGAAGAACGCGAGAGATGTCACACAGTGTCATAATCGTGTCAGCTTGTCGAGGTCCCAGGCTCACCTGCACACGCGTATGAATATAACTGGCTCATAGATATCTTAGTTATCTTAATTTCCTTATTACTTGGCTCTTCTCGATCGAAAGTTTGCTGACCACCAATCTAGTTAAACCAGGGGTTTCCAACCTTTTTGGGAAGAGTGTCACTATCTGATAAAAAATAATTAAGCGTGACACTTCCAACTTTTCCAAGATATCGAACCATGGCTTGCCTTGTCACGAGTTCGAGCCCAGTACCACTAAAGACCCGCCGTGTAGGGTAGCGATGCACGTTAAATCTGTCGAGAGCTGAAACGTCCTCCCGTTGTTGTGGTGTGGTAGTTAGGAGAGGGTGGTGCCAGCTCAGGTGTCGTCCACGTCACTTGACCATGGTTCAAAATTACGTGGTCCGTCGCCAAAAGCCCTCGTGTAGCTGAACAGTGCGACGTTAATATTCAATCAATCAATCCAACTTTTCCAACAAACAAATGTGGAAAAGTGAAAAATGCTACTTATAAGCTTACTGTGTGTGTGTGGTTTTTACTCAAATAACACATTTTTAATGCAATTATATGTAGTCGAAATTTAAGAGTAACATAATAAATAAGACGCAGTAGCGCACACAGGAATTTTTCAAGGGGGGGGGGGATCCAGGGTCCACAATTCTTGTATCATGCTCCTTTTGATTTTGTCGATTTTCGGGAACAAAAAACAGTAAAAAACTAATTATTGAATAAATAATTAGCATTAATTAATAAAATTAATCATTAATAACACATACTTACGTAATTAAATTTTACTTACTATATACTTAGAATTATAATCAATAAGAAACAAAAATGAAGGGCTTTGGGGGAGGGGTCCGGACCCCTAGGACCCCCTCCCCTTGTGTGCTCCACTGATAAGACGAACGTATACAAACTTAGGTTTTTATTTTAATAAAACTTTTATGTCAATCAATTAGGTTAGGTATAAAATAAAAAGGAGTAACTTGAATCATTTAATTCAAAATAATTATTAAACACTTGGTATTTACTTAAACGACTTTCGAATTACTACTTTTTTTACCAAGTCATCTATATTAGGGTGAGGGAATATTAACGTCGCACTGTTCAGATACACGAGGGCTTTTGGCGACGGACTTCGTAATTTTAAACCATGGTCAAGTGATGAGGACGACACTGAGCTGGGGCACCCCGTCTCTTAACTACTACACCACAATTACTACCGTACGCTTGAGCTCTCGACAGATTTAACGGGCTTCTTTTTTCCTTTAGTGATACTGGGCTGGAACTCGTGACAAACTAGACACGATACGTTACCTTGACCACTAGGCTACCGCAGCCACTCATCTGTGTTAGGATTAGCCCTTACAGATGCCTACAAAATAGTTTATTATAGGTGCACATCAGCAAGTTATGTGAGTGATATTTATTTTATTATGTTCACAGCAAAAAAAAAAAACAAAAAAAAAAAATTTATTCACAAAGATATTTTGATCCAAATTTTGAAGTTTTTTGTCTGAGACAAAATTGTCAAACTGTTCTGTCAAAATTGTAACGAATGGTTATTTATTATCTTTTCAAAAAATTTTAAATTTTTCAGTTAGTCTTCGTGTGACACTGTTACAACTCCACCGTGCCACGGGTTGGCCACCCCTGAGTTAAACAAACTGATTGTTCTAAAGTGATTCATTCAAAACAATTGAAGACATCTTTTATTAGGTCAGCCTTGATATATAATTTGGCTTAATTATACATCTCATACATCCCATTTCTGAACTGATTGCTGATTAGCTTCACATTTCAAAGCTACATGAGAGCTATGGGCGATATGTCTCATAATTTTGTACCTCAGTTAGGTGACGAGGACGACATCTTAACTGACCTCTCCCTATCCAGTTTCACATCACACCAACGTGAGTCTCGTCAGATTTAGCATGCATCATTCTTTCCACATAGTGATTCTTTACTCGAGTGGCACCAGAACTCGAACTCATCACTCAATGGCAACACCACCATCACCGAGTTCGCGACCACGACTACTCGGCTATCGTGGATACTACGCAAGCAGAAAATATTTGGTGCTAGTTTGATATCATGGGACAAGGCGCGCGAAAAAGGAATCACGCCAAGCAAAGCTTGTTGTCACTGGAATGGAATCCAAGATGGCGGCCTATCGGTATCAAATCGTCAGGAAGATATTTTTAAAGAATTGTTTTGAAATACAACGAAATATATTTCAAAAGAATATAGGAAGAGATTGAGAATAATCAAGATCAATCAATAAATAATGAATAACGATATAATATAATAAAGAGTAACATGTATTCATAAGATTATGCGGTATATAATAATCTTATGATGTAACATTAATTTCATATAATAATGATTTAATAATAATTAGTATATACAATAATAATCTAATAATATAATTTAATAGTAATTATAAAAAGGAATAATCATTGTATTGTAATACTATAACAATTATACATAAGAACATACTTATATAACGTAATAATTATAAATAAATAACATATTAATAATTACAAATGAATAACAAAATAATAATTATATATTAAGAACATAATAATTATTTATAAATAACATATATAATAATATTTATAAATAAATATAATACAAAAAAAAATTATAAATAACGAATATTATGATTACATATAATAATAGTTGTATTTTTATATTATATTATTAATAAAATAATTATACGTAATATATATTAAAATTAATAATGAATATCAATTAAAAAGTACCGAAAACTTGCAATATTCCAAAAACAGGGAAAATATCAAGGTAACCATATTGTAATGTTATCGCTCATCTTGGTGAATATAAACAACTTGGCGCGTGCCCCGTGATATCAAAATAGTTCCAAAAATTTATATTGCACATCATCGAGAATTTGAAAAACTATTTGAGAGTTGTTATAAAGCTAATATTTCTTGAAAACAAAGCCGTAACTAAGGGGTGTGACTTAGAGAATGGACAGATGTTTTATTTCAGGATGATAAAAAAAAAAGAATAAAAAGTTTAGAATATAGTCATCGATGAGAAAGATGTCTGGAAAATATATTTTCCATTTTGACATAACTGACGTACCCTATTATTTTAGCAATTAAGTTTCTGATCTCGTTTAGTTTTAGGAACAGGATAAAATAGGCATTTCGATTGAACGATAGAACATAAAAACCGCAATTTTTTTCCCCTTTTTTACAGTTTTAATCAATAAGAAGTCAATAGCTTACAGGTTTATTTACTTTACTGCAGTTAATCAATTTCTCTCATTTCCCTTACAGGGAAAAGGTAAATTTAGTATTTATACTTTGGTTTATCAGCGAACTGTGTGATAACGAAGGGATATAAATTTTTAAAAAAGGACGATTGAGATATTCAAAAACTTTATCACGTATTTTAAACTAACAAGATAATATTCATCGGATTTTTTTCCCCTCACTGAGACAATTTGTGGACAACTTTTGCAAAACAAAAAACAAAACAACAACTTAGAACAATAATATGGTGACAAATAAAAAAAAAAATGTTACGTAAACCAGCGTTTCTCAAACTGTGGGGCTCACTGCCTTAGGGAGCGTGATAACTCTACGAGGGGGGGTGAAAGTATATTCAAAAGTCAAAAACAAAAGAATATTTCAAAAATTATTAATTTACTGAATGTAAACAAACAAAATACATTCTGACATAATAAAAAATGAAATACGCATTTATACAGATATAATACTTATAAATGTATCAGTACTGCACAATGTGTTTGTAATTGAGATTTTTGTTAAGTGTACGAAGACTTGTGGAGTAATTTTTTAGTAGTTTTTTGATAATTAATTTTTTAAAAAAATAGTAATACTAATTTTGAAAAAATGATTACGCCATTCCATTAAGAATAAGTTGCAGATATCATAAAAAAATTACAATTACAATATATTAATTTTTATTAGTCGAAAACATTAAATTTTATAAGAAATTGCAAGTGTATGAACACTTTTGTGGCCCACTGTATGTTTGAATAGAGATGGGGTCTTCCCTGGCCAACATTAGTTTTAATGTTTCATCTTTTGATAATTTTTTTCTCAAGGCTGAGTTGTATAGGGCTGTTTGTAGAGAAATGTTCTAAATGACTTTAGTCCCAACATAATAGTAAAAAAAAAAAAAAAAGTTAAAAAATTATTTTTAGTTTCGCGTATTCCCGTCAAGCAATCAATCAAAAGAAAATGAACAAAAACGATGCAGGTGTAGTAAATTTTGTTGCAGTGGTCTCAGAGCACAAAATACCTTGGATTGATCCTCGATAAAAAACTCACTTGGAAACAACATTTGACACACAAGCGCGATAAATTCCGGAGGGCTCTAAGAGCACTCTTTCCCTTAATTGGCCGGAATTCTGATTTAAATATGTACAACAAGTTACTTTTCTACACTGCCGTTTTGCGACCAATTATCACCTATGGTGCGCCTGTGTGGGGCTATGTTGCAGATTCAAACTTAAAAATTCTCGAGATTGTTCAGAACTCGTTAATTAGAAATATTGTAAAAGCAGATAGATATACTAGAAACTCTTTAATTTATAATGATATTAAAATTCCCCCAAATTTTAATAAAACGCTTTTTTCCTTTTTTCCCAAAATTGCCCAAAAAAATTTAAAAAAAAAAAAAATTTTCCGGCCAGATGAAAAAGGCCAAAGGGAATACCCCTAGACTCTATTATTCCCCCAACAAATTTAAATTTGGGCCCCCTCCGTGTGGCGGTGACCAGTTTTCTTTTCAAAAAAATTACTCGTCAATTTCATTCTTTAACTTTTAACCCAAATTCCTTCAAAAATCCCCACAGGTTGCATTCGCCCCTCCTACTTTTCCGTTCCAAAACATCAGTGCGCCAATAAGGTGCCTATTCTCCCAGTGCCATGGACCAATCAAAAACTTTCCATCACACATCGGACATTCCGCCGAAACCGTGGCATATAGGTTTGCGGGTTTCCCGTCCCCAAATGAGGGGCGTACCTCCTCATGTTTAAATTTAAAAAGGGTCATAGTTGAAATGTGATGACATAAAAAAAAAACAGAGGAAAAAGTAGATTAAAGAAATAAATATGGGCAGAACATAAACTGCTGATACCGCCGCTGTCGGTCGCTTTTTCACTGGGCGTATGGCCCGAAAAATGACCAAATCACTGCTGTGATTGGTGGTAAAACCATCTCCAAAATGGGCGTGGAAAATGAAGTGGGACGTTCGAATAGAGGCGTCAAGAATTTTTGGGGGAAAACCAAGACCCCACAAAAAAAAGGGAGGGGGTTTTAAAATTTTTGAAAATTTAAAAATGATCCGATTTGCACAATTGCCTTTAAAAGGGGGGGGTGGCCGGGAAATAAGCAAGATAAAGGATGGGTCTCGGTATAAGAGCTTATGAACACATGAAGTCATTTAAGTGTAAATAACATGAAAGAATAAAAGGAAACAGGGAAACCCAGCTATCAAAATATATCTTCGATACAAGAATTGAATAAATTCAGATAGCCAGGTGTGAAACAAATTAAAAGAAAATTGTGATAGAAAGAACCGTGCCTCTATCTGGGGGCCCGGGAAAAGGAAACTGAAGCGAAAGCAATCGAAAAAATTGAACTCGAGGGTCACCCCCCCGAATTCAAAACTCTCACTTTTTCCCAGCCACGCCTCCCCACGACCCCACAACCAATCAGGACCTCCTCCCACCCACCCCTTCCCCAAGGCCCACATCTCATTTTCGATATGGGATGGAGGCCCCCGCGTTCCTTTTCCCCGGGTAACACGATGCCGTTAAATTTTCGAGCTGAAAAGTCCTCCCCGGGGGTTTGGGGGGGAGGGAGGTGCCAGCTCAGGTGTCGTCCCGTCATTTACCATGGTTCTTTGGGGCCGTGCCAAACCCTCGTGTTGCTGAACAGTGGGCGTTAATATTCTCAAACAACCCAGGCGTCAGCGTTAAATTTTGTTGCTCAAGGCTCAATTAAACCATTACTTGTAATGCTGAAGAATCTTTCGTGCTCATTTTAAGATTGCATATGATTACATTTATAGAAATTGTAACAGACACTTTGAGATCAAGCAGTTAAAATCATAAAATGATTGAAACCTGTTAAATGGTTCGGCTTCATCTGTTCTATGTGTTTGAAATCGTTATTTTGTCAAACAAAACGTTGACATTCGGTAATTTTTGGATGTTTCATTAGTATAAATGAAAATTTATGCTCATGAGGCTTAGGTAAAGAAATAATATGTAAGTTTCCCAAAGTTAAATTTCTCATGATGTGTGTTTAGTTTTGTTACTGTAATTTTGGTTTATTTTCCGTAATATTTGAATTATGTGTTATTAACATGAAGGAAATTTTTTTTAGTAATTTAGATGATTCTACACTTTATTCTTGCAGATATGTTAAAATGTATAATTATACATATTCATTATAAAATATCTTAATGCATAAAACTATTCTAAGTATGCTTTAAATATAGTATAAAAGTAATAAATTTAGTAATTTTTTTAATACATGTTATATATATCAATAAAAATTTATATATTTTTACTGAACAGCGCTCAAAATAATTGTTTAAATGTATTTTTCAAATATTTGCCAAAATTCTTCTAGTACTTATGTATTAGCATCACTGCAGCAAAATTGGCAACCCATGAATTGTGCCACATCAAAACAGAAAGATTCTAACATGTTAAATATGGAAAAGAAAGAAAAAGTCAGATTATAGTGGGAAAATGGTGCTATTCGCATGATGGCAATTATGGCTGCGGTGATGCTTATATGTAGGGGAGACCTGTGTACCTAGGACCGTCATGTACCTAGGGCACCCCATTTTATTTCAATAATATTTAGTTCTAAGTTTTATAACTCAGTTGGGTGAGTGATAACACCAATTCCTACTTTGGCATTCATTTTGAAATTTTGCAAAAGAAAGCTGTGGCAAGTTATAAATGAAAAATAGTTTTACATGGTTTTAAGTAAAAATTTTTGCAGAGCCACCCCTTTTTTATTGTTGTAAAAAAGATAAGTCAAATATTTTTCTTTGAATTCTAGTACATAATTTTTTTTGTAACTTTAAGTACTAAATTAGATTTTAAATAAATCCCCTCTCCATCTGGGTTTTTCTGCAGAAGACATTTTGTATGAAATTACCTAGTCTTGTACCTAGGGCCGTGGCCCTAGGTACAATTGCAATTAATATTCTTTGTTATTATTTTATTAAATCAATTTTTTATAATATAAGGAGGAAAGTGGCCTTAATTATCTGAACCATTTTGATTTAGTCAAGTTCTTTATTATAATTGGATGTTATTTAAATGAGAGGAGTGCATATATTTTCTGAAACTTTCAATGTGCTTCATTTATAAAAAATGTTTGCTACCATTACTGTTATTATTCAGGATTATCATTTTGTTTACACAAACATAAGAATTCATTTAATAAAAAAAAAATTCTTTATAATTATAAAAACAGAAGCATAATTCTAAATAATTTCTAATAAGCATAATTCTCGAAGTAAATCTAACAGAGGTGGCCGAAAACTAGGGAGAGGTTGAATCTTGACTGACTCCAGAAAAGGAAGAAATCAAAAATATCATGCTATTAAAATTGCCAAAAGAAAAGAAAAAGAAAACTTGTTAAAAAAACAGAGTTTGAAATTAAGGCAACTTCATACGAAGAATCATCAGATATTGAAGATTCTCATTCCACTGATGATGCAAATTCTACAGGAGTTGATGTAAGAAATACTATCAAAAAAGGGGGATTTTGTTTAACAAAATACAAGGCAAAAAACTGAACATTTTTATGTGGCGAAATAATAGATGTTAAGAATAGTGTTAAATTTCTGAAGAATATTGCTCATTCAAATAAGTTTCTTTTGATAAAAGAAAAAATTGTGACAACAGAAATATTGTGTTTTTAAAATTTCCCAAACCACAATCTGTTGATGCTTCAGAGCGACAATGTATGCAGCTCACTTTTGTAACCAGTTTTTTAAATTATAATGTTGAATGAAAATACATGTAATTCGTTAATAATTTGGCGCATTGCAAATTAAATAGTTGCATGATAAATCAATATGTTAGCTAATATTAATTCTCTTATTAAATTCATGTGTGTATGTTTGTTTTCTATTGATTACAGAGTGAAACCCAAGTTTTAGGGAAAGGCCCTAGGTACAGCAGCTGCTGGCCGTAGGCACAATGACATCATTGTACCTAGGGCCATTTTTGAATTTTTTTAAAAACCTTTTATTTCACAGAATTTATTATTTTAAGTACTTATATTAACTCCTATTGCATGATAGTTAGTATAATGATGAAAGCATATCAGTTTCACATTTTTTAAAGAGGCCAGTGGCTCTGTTTTCGTGCATTGAAAAAAAGTGGCCCTAGGTACACAGGTCTCCCCTAAGTACTATTCTTCCTGCTGTGTTTGTGGATTTCAAAGCATCCAATCTTAATATTTGAAAATTTTACCAGAATTTTTATTGGTATTTACGTATTACACTATCGACCAATTTCATCAACTCAAAAGACAAACTCCAAATGTCACAATATGCAGCCAATATTAGGAATCCATACTCTTGCATGTTAAAACACAATAATAAGACAGCATATAGCAACATATTTTGAATTGGTGACATCTTTTAAACTTCTGAAATTGCTTGACAGTATAATACATAAGTGCTTTTTTACAATATAGGAATGTCACATTTTTAAAGTTTTTTTGACAATAATTATTATTAATAAAATTACAATCAGAATGATTGACATATTTGTTTTATGATAATTACAAAATTTGTGATTATCTTTTTATTTAGAATTTCCAATATTATTATTATTAACTAGAATTTTCAATTTGCAAGAAAGGATGATGGATTAAAGCATTTTCTTCTATTATATGCTTCTCAGACAGGTTAAGCTAAAGCTATTGCTAATAAATCTACTTTTTATGGACTGAAAGCAGACATATTTTGTCTCAGTTTGACAGATAAAAGAGTAAAAAATTTTCTTTTCATTAAATTGTTTGCATGTATATAAAACTATTAAAGAATGATTGAATGGAAGATTATAAAAAAATGATCAATACACTCAATATTATAGGGATGGTGACAAAAATGGAATAAACAGTGTGACAAAGTTTGAGTGTATTGGCCACGTTCAAAAGAGAATGGACTCGCGTCTGAGAAAGTGAAAACCAAAGGACTGCTAAAGGCAAATTAACTGATATCAATCTACTTCAAAATTTCTATGAAATTGCTATGTGCAGCAAAAATTTGATGGAACTGTCCAAGATTTGGAAGTTTACAAGAAAATTTGAGGAATTCCAAAAGCTTGAATATGCTGAGACAGTTTCACAAATTCGTTCGAAGCTGAAATATTTGAAAAAGGTACTATAGTGTCCAGAAAGAAAAATTGAATCGTACTGGCTCTGCTGGAACAATAAAATTCAAATTCTTTCTGGAGATGGATAGTATTCTTTCCTCCAAGGAGTCCATATGTACAAGTGAAATCCTTGGAACTGAAATCTCAGGATTGAATTTGAGCAGTAAGTAACTATATAAATTTCTATAGTTTAATTAAAACTTACCTCATGGGAATAGCATTATCAATTATAAAATGTATTGTTTTTCTACATGTATTGGGTACACCAGTTAATGAATATGAATTCTTTCATAAGATTGGTAGTATTATATAAACTGTACTACTTTTTTTACTAAAGATATAAATACAAAGTAAATATTTTCACATTTAAAGAAGTACATAGCTTTCATATACATTTTTTTAAGTACTAAGAAAGCCAAACTTGTTTTGAGTGATAAAATATTGTGTGTGAATCGTGTTTTTTCCCCCCACAGGAAATGTTTATTTCCTTCAAGTTATCAAAAACTTCATTTATATCCAATGTATCAACAATTTAATCATTATAGAAGTATTTTAACTGCAATACAAAATATTTTTTTCTCTAAAATAAAAGTATTAAAAAGCTGATTTTATGAAATACGAGTTATTACAAATTTTTCTAATTTTCAAGTTCTGTGATTTTACCCAGATTTTTATTTACTCATTTATTTTTTTATAGTGTATCTTCTTTCCCAAAAAATTATATATAGTTTATTCTAGTTGTTAAAGATCTCCGTTTTTTTTAAAAATTACACACTTATCAAAATAATAGAAATTTGATATTCATCAGAAGAAAAAAAGTGGTAAAATATTAGCTGGGTTTAACTGATAGATTTTTAACAAATTATTGCATACCCTGTACTGAAAAAGTATTGTTTAAAATATTATTTTTAAATATTTATATGCAGAGAACTAAAAACAGAAATAAAAACAGATGAATGAATACAGGTTACATAGAAATGTGGAAGTTAGGTTTAATGAATAAATATTTCAGAAAAAGATATTTTTTTAATGGCATTGCTCATTGTGTACTTGTTTTAAAAAAATTTCTGTTGACACCTTACAGGCTATAAATATTTCTGCAATATCAAACTGACTAAATGCTTATAACCAATAAAAATGATATTCTCTACTCAGGTACAGGGAAGGATGTAAATAAATTTATATTTAGTATGCTTTGCATGTATGTTTCCAATATTTTAATAAGATAATACATATATTTTAAGACATTATGTTTTTAAGATTGATTTGAAATTGTTACAATTGAAATCTAATGGATGTACACAATAAAGTTGTATTCTTCTGTTATTTTTTCTGATTTATCTTATTGAGTGTTTCCATGTAAGAAGTAAAAAGTAGTACTATCTTATAATTAAATAAACTCCATAAAGGTGAAAAAAATTTTTTTTTAATTGATTAAAATAATCTTTTCTACTATGTAAATAATATTTAACTGAGTTTTAATAAATTGCTGTTATAAAAATGAAATTATCTATTAATGGTAAACCCCAGTTATTTCGAAAATGTCTTTAAGTCTTTATAATTATTCACATGTTATATTTTTTCATTAATGAGATTTTTTTTGTAATATTGGCTCATATGATTCATAAAATGATTTAATTTACTGTTATATAGTATGACATTCAAGATGAATCATGTACTGTATTCATAATTTCTACTACTGGTGATGGTGAACCTCCTGATTCAGCTGAAAAATTTTACTGTCGCATCAATAGAGGTACTTTCAGCTCTAATTATTTGGAGAAACTGAATTATGGCTTATAAGGTAATCCTCTTGGCATTTACATATCCATTTTTGTTTGAATTTGGTACCTATGTTTCAATATTCTTTTTTTCCTTGTGTAATAAATTTAATACAAACTGATAAAATCAATGAAATCCATTTAGTGAAAAAATATGAACTATTAGATTTCCATAAATGTATATTTATCAAAGCAATTGAAAATTTTGGTAAATAACGGGAAAGGAGCTCCTTTTGTTCAGTATGTATTTAATTTCATTAGATTTGAAAATTAATAACATGAAAACTAGTGAAACTTATAACCAATGTAAACTGACCTGCAATGAAAACAAAATCATTGGTGTTAGATAATTGCATAAAATAAAATTATTTATTTTATTTCTTTTTTACAGTATGGTAAATGCAAACTAAATTATGTAACTAAATTATTTTCAAGCCTTTTTTTCTTTTGTAGCCCTTCCAAAAAATAATTTTTAAAAAATCAATGCAACCTTCAAATAACTCAAAGTGTACATATGTCGTTTAGTCATTACATATCTGTATGTCTTTTCTATGGATTTTACTGTTTAAATTAAATTGTTTTGTAAACTTTTGAATGCTCAAAATTTATTTTTAATTTGTTTGATCTTAATGCTTGTAAATGTATTTATTATTTTTTAGATTGTATTCTTTAATAGTTTATTTAGCCTTCATGAAAAACTCATTTTCTTCATGTAGCTCTTAAAAGTTCTGTTATCTATTCAGTTTATCTGTTCAACTTAAAAATTATATATTTATATGAAATATAAATGTAAAATTTTTTAAACAGAATTGTAAGAATAAAATTACTTATTTACATTATAAAAATTAGCATTTCTAAAAATCATATGTTACTGGTTGCAAACTAATTTTATGGCTTTGCTTTTCATGATTATCAGGTCTTGGGGACTCTAATTATATCAAATTTTCTCTGGCTGCTTGTTTACTCAAAAAGAGATTTAAAGCTTTATCTACAAAACCATTCTATGAAACGGGATATGGAGATGATGCTTTTGGGTGAGTTTAATTCACTTATCGTATAATTTTTTGTCTTATTCTAAAGTTTCCTTTGTAATACTTGTATATAGATAATGAAAAAGCTTTGTTTTGTTTTTTTATATTAAAAATATATTAACTTTGAAGTTTGTCTGTGTGAAAGAATATTGTATGGAGTTCTTAATTTTGCACTATATAATTCACTTCGTTATTTAAAATTTATTTTCAACTGTAATTGTTTATTAAAAATATTTTTAAAAGCGATTTTATATGAATTTTGTCATCATTTTTTAAAAATATTTCAAATAGTTACTTTTATTAAATATTTTGTAATTTATTTAAAAAATTTTTAATCTATAGAATTTTTCTGATGTAATCCATTCCTTTTTCTTGTGTCTTAAAAATTAGTAATTTTGCATGTATCATTTTATTTGTAAGCTATCCTTTCAAATTTTAAAGCTATATTGTCCTAGTTGCATCAGCATGATTTTGGTTAATATATTTCAATTTGGATTCTAGTAAATGATACTCTTCCTTGCATGTTTTATTCAAATAGGCTACAAAATCTTCTCATGGCATGATATGGATGATACTGGATGCTAATCTTATTTTTATCATAAAATATTCCTACCAAATCTCTTTATTTGGAAATTATACTTTTTGCTTTGGGTTTCTTTTTATTTTCTGACTTTTTCAGCCATTTTGAAAAAAAGCAAATCATTGGGATTTTTTTTAAAAAAATGGTTATTTATCCTCATTTTGTTTGTTTGTTTTATAAAATTTTTCTAGACGGAAGTCATGTTTAAGATTTTCCCATTATTCAGTTTGTTTTAATCAACAATTCACCTATTTTTATGTTATTTTTGTTTCTTTGATTAAACATTGTAATTCAATAAAAACATTTTTCTCTTTTTTTTCCTTTTTTTTTATCCTACCCTTACCTTTATTGCTTCAGAATACCAGGTAAAGAAAATAGGTATTCTACATTTTAAAATGAGATATATCACCAATAAGCTATCATTTCACTAATCTAGCACAATATCATGTGAATGAATTTTGCCCAAACTGTTGTTTTAGCTTAATATTAAAACTTTATTTCGTTTTAAATCTGCAGTTATGACTTGTAAATTGTTTTGGAGAGTTTATAAATCTGTGAATTAAAGTTATCAATTCAATGAATACAGATTCATGAAATTATTTGTAATACAATTAGCAAATTCTATTTCTCCTATTTAAATTTCTTATGATTTTCTTTTTAAAAAAAAAACTTGAATTGTGAAATTAAGTAGTAATTCAATTAACAAAAAATATGTATATATTTCATATGTAGTAAATGAAATATAAACAGAGTAGCATATTATTATAAAATTGTCTTTCATTCTTTTTATAATTGCATGTGCTTGCTTTTTTATCTTTGGAAATAAAGTTTTGACCTATAAAGATTTTATTTATTTTGATTTTGATTAAAGTATGTGTTATTCAAACTTTTAAGTTAATAAAATAAAATATAATATGATAGTACAAATTTGGAGATATATGAGGAATGAATGCTGAATTTTGAAAAATTTTCATTGATGTGAGGTATAATATGTGCCTGTTTGTACAGCTTCTTCTTTTGGTAACTTGAAAAAGTTGTACTACATTACTCTAAGTATTTTGTTGCAAATAAATAAAGAAATAACTTAACTCCATTTTCTATCCACTATGAAAAGGTGCTTTTTATGAATTATTAAAACATCTGTTATCAATGAAGAAAATATGTTAAAAAAATTCAGTTATACTGTTTAGAGTAGTGTTTGCTATTTAGGTACGACATAGTAGCATTCAGTTTAACTAATAGGTTCAAGTAATATAAGTTTAAATTAACATAATCCTGGAATTATATAAGACTATTGATGGTTGACTTCATACTTTTGAACCACTTGAGTGCCTGAGCTGGTGTTTTACTCTTATTTCTACAACACATAGAGTAAAGATTTTTCATTCCATTTAGATTGAATGTACAACAGTCCCTACCAATTTGTATTGCAAATCATTTGTGAAGTCCAAACTCTAAAACTTGTCACCATGACTTTTTAACTACCATGGCTATTGCAATGTAAATAGTGAATTTGAATTGAGTTTATAGTAACGGGTTGATGGATGAAGGAAAGCAGATGTGAGCTTAGGTATGCTATTCCTCTGGATATGGTTGCTCTATGGTGACTATATCTTTGATTGTCAGCCTGAATTAGAGGTGTGGGATTGTCAAATTGAATAGACATTTTAAAATTCTTAACATGACTTTATTAAGAATATAACTTAAATCTCTAATAATTTAATTAAATTTTAATAAGTGAGAATCTAATAAACCAAACACACAGCAATAGTTAAACTGGATCGCGTAACTTAGACCACTTATCTAAATAATTATATTATCCGCCTACTTTCAATTCTGATAATATTACAAGTCCTAATATCAAATAAAATCAGTCCTACCTTAATCCAAAATAAGATTCTATCACGGTACAAGATGTCGAGACGCATGCAATGGTATGCACCTTGTATCAATGGCTGAATATCCCGGTAACTTTTTGATAGGCCTCAATTCACACTTCGTATCTCTTCCAAACATAACTTTCCCTAAATTGCCATACTGCTTACTGAAACTTCTGTTCTTTTAAAAGCTATCTTATTTGCATTTCATAATCGTATTTCACTTCTTGGATTTGGGTTGGAAAAGATTTGCCATTAATCTTGGCTGTCAAAGAACCCAGAGGTTATGTTACAGAAAAGACGCATGAGCCCGTCACACCTCTTTCAATGAGAACTTCATTTGGAGTAGTGTATTTAGTTCTATTTATCAGAGAAATAATTTGTCTGTACTTTTAAGTTCAGATTAGTAATTTTTATTCGTTATATCTTAAAATGAAAGAATCTGATGGGTTATAACACATTTTCAGCTAGCCATGATCCATCTTTGATGGCCAATAGTCTTTCACCCATGTCTAGTTTCAGGGACCCGTCCAGTCATAGAGCTCCAATGGCACATTCGTCTGCCTCTCCGCTATATGGTGAAGCAACAAGTCCTCCAAGTTCGTTGAGTTCTGTTTGATCCTTTGGTAAATCAAAGAACTCAACCAACACAAACTGGGGACACATTAGGAAAGGCACTTGCATCAATTTATTCTACTGAACCACCAGGAAATAGTTTTACTTCTACTCCTGCTACTCCAGTTAGTTCTCCTTTGTCTGATGTTACTCATTGGTCTGTAATGGGCCTCATCCTGCTCCTACACAAAATTCTGATTATTCTGACAAATAGAACTAAATATACTACTCTCAATGAAGTTCTCATTAAAAGGGAATAACATACCTAAGCTCACATCTGCTTTCCTTCATCCATTAATGCCTGTTACTACAATTTTGCTAATGATTATTGAAGGTTTAGTGTATTTCATATTTGAAAAAAACAAACAAAAAACTCTTGAAATAAATATTGAAAAATCAAATATTTCAATAAATATTTATTTTTTACTTTATAAAATATTATAAATGTTTACTTTTTCATTCAACATAGAAACTGGTGTTGATCCTTGGATAGAGAATTTGTTTCCTGCTTTACAAAAATTTCTTGGTGGGGTACCTACATCAAACAATATTTCTGCTCCTGACCTATTAAAAATGGATGAAAGTGTAAAAAATTTCAACATGTTTTCAATAGAATCATTGTCAAAGAAAAACAGAAAATTTAACAATTAAAGATTTACCATCTCTTTTTAAATACATTGAAATTGAAAAAATAAATGTACCTTCTCCGGCATTAGCTGTAACATTTGATGCAGATGTAAGTTTATTCATCTTAATTTAAGAAATTAATAATTTAACTCCCCCTTTCCATTTGTGTAAATTTCCTTTTGTATAAAACTTATATTTTTTATTTATTGATGGTATAAAATCTAAAACTTTGAGATCAATAGATTTTATAATTAGAAGTAACATTTTACTATGGCAATTATAATCAAGGGATAATGGTTGGGAACTTGCGACTAGCATTGCTTCTGTCAAATTATGGGTTTGAATCTTAGTGCCACTGAAGACTTGCTGCATAGATGGGACAATGTATGTTAAGTATGTTTAAATTCAAAGTCCTCATGTTGGCTCAGTATCGAAGTTTGTAGAGAAAAGTGCCAGTTCAAGTGTTCCCCTCATCACATCAAGTGTTGCCCTCATCCTCCTCCACTTGTCCTCCTCATCATGTGGTTCAAAATTAAGAGATTATTCATTGATAAATCTAGTTGAAGTGCAGCATTAGTATACAATCATTTAATCATATTTTTTGCAAAGCAAATCTTTTCATAAAATTAAATATTCTTAAGAACCTCAGTGGTTATGATTATAAACTTTTTTTTATTTCTATCGGGGCTGCACGTTGGTATTTTACCATTGCAGACTTAAGTACATTCCCCAGGTGCTGATATCTCTTTTTAGTGTGGCACCATATGGGCAGATACCAATCTGCGCAGGTAATTTTGACACCCAGTTTCATCCCCAAAGGTAGGCACCTGAGTTCTGGTGATGCGAAATCTTACATAAGATTTTAATTTTTCCAAGAGCATCCAAGCCAAATAAGAGCATCAAGGGATCTTTAACATGCCACATAATCATGCAACCTTTCTGCTGTTGATTTTGTGCATCAAGAAAATCCACGGACTTGGGCCGAGGTTGAACCCTCAATGATTATAAACTATATGGCCAAAAATATTCCAGTTTTGTAAATTCAAGGCCCCACTATGTTTTGGTGTATAACAATTAAAATGTCCTGTGATAATTTTTGTCCTGTAAGGTACAAATTAAGTCAGGCTCTGAGTCTCGCAACAAAGAACATTATACAGAAAATTGAGAAGCTGTTGCATGTTAATTAATACATAGAACCAAGCCACAAAGTCCTTAGTAGTCTGATGTTTGAAGTAAGTTACCAACTCAGTGCTGTCTTTGCCACTATCTTAGCTCAAAATCATTGTGAGATACCTTCCCAACTGTTCTGAGTTAGTTTTGAAGCAAATTAAAATAATAAATTAGGAGCAAGTTAGTTTTCAAATAAAATTATCAGGGTGCTTTTTTTTCATTATTTATGTCCAAGATATTATTTTCATTAGATATCTTCAAAATGTTTTTGAAAGCAATGCCTCTCTTAACTTTAATAGTTTAAGGAAGAAAAAATTTGACACTTAATTTTTATTTTTTTACCAACTAAATATAAGATGGGTTATTTGAATTCATTGCATTTATTGTGTTTCTTTCTATTACTATAGTTTGTAATTTATAAAGGGATAATTAGATTATTTGATTCCTGGGTAACTTGGTTACTGTTGAGCCATTTACCAATACTAATTTGTGTAATTTAAGTTATCAAATGTCATTTTAATCAAAGGCAATGGGTACTTTTTTATATGCCAATATTCATGAAATATAAGTATTTAGAAATTTTTAGTTAATATTATTTATTCCAATTGTTAAATTATTATTTTCACACAATGCTCTATGTAGTTAGGAGAGGGGGTGCCATCTCAGGTGTCATCCACGTCACTTGACCATGGTTCAAAATTACGTGGTCCGTCGCCAAAAGCCCTTGTGTAGCTGAACAGTGCGACGTTAATATTCAATCAATCACAATGCTCTATTTTGACCCCCAAAAAAACACTAGTCATTTGTAGTTTGTAACAGAACTTTTTGTTGTAAATTAATAAGATATTTTTGAGCAGTAAATAATTTTGTAAAACTTCACGGTAAAGCCAATGTTTTCACAGAAAATTCTTATGGGTAAAAATATAATTTTCAGTTTACTTAAATAATGGAATTTAGTTTTGTGTATTTCTAATTGTGCTACCTTTATTTTGTTAAAATAAAAGTATTATGTTAGGTTATGAAATAAAATTGCAAGATATTATTACATACTTGATAAATATTTTTATTTTTCTCAGGAAAACCGCCAACTTTTTTTGTTCCTAAAGAATGCATTCTTATTTCTAAAGGTTCTGATCTCTCTGACTACGTGAGACTAACAGGGGCTAAGAAATTCACTGTTGGTGAAAATGTGAAAAACACCTTAGAGCTTTCTTTCCAATTTGAAGTAAGCCAATAACGTTTTTCTATAAAGTATTTGTGTTTATTTTAACATCATGCATTGTTTGAACAGTCTTGAATTATATTCTACATATTATTATTATGGGTATTATTAATCAATAATTGGAGCTTTTTTGACAGATTTTTTTAATACATCTTGGATAATTTTTTTTTTAAATTAAGAACAACCATAGCTTTTAGAACAGTTTAATTTGTAACATTTTACATATTTTTTTTTTGTTACTTTAAAACAGATTACTTTGATTCAGATGTTACTTGTATAATGGTGTAAATTCATGTAACATCATGACTACATGATTCATAAGTCACGTAGAGCATGTGAAACACTCGTTTTTAGCTAATCAGTTCATAAATTCATGTGATGTTATAGTCACATGATTGTCGAGAGCTCAAACGTCCTCCCATTGGTGTGGTGTGGTAGTTAGTAAAGGGGGGTGCCAGCTCAGGTGTCATCCTCTTCACTTGCCCATGGTTCAAAATTATGAGGTCCATCGCCTAAAGCCCTCATGTAGCTGAACAGTGCGACGTTAATATTCACTCACCATAGTCACATGATAAATGTGTTTCCAGTTAATTAGTTGATAGCTTTTCACTATTGCCAACGTCTGTTTTTTTCAGATTTTTTGAAAAGCATGTTTGTAAACAACCAATATGCATGTAAATAAATAAAATACACTTTATTTAAAAGTACACATATAATAAAAGTACTTTTTTTTTAAGTTTTGAAAAACTTTTTGAAGAATCTTAATATTTAAACATCTTTTCAAAACAACCACTTTTGAAATTTTATCTAAATCTAACAAGTGGAATGACAAGTACAAGTCTAGTGTCAGTTTGGTATTTAATGAGAACATGTGATTGTATTTATCATGTGACCATAAGGAATTTAGTCCATTGAATATTATTTTATCCTTTATATTTTACTGCAAGTGCTTGAATAGTTTTGTTTGTAAAATTGTTCATAACACATTTGGGAAAGAGTGTAATATATTTATAAAAAAAGAGTTGTTATTTTTAATATCGGATTTTATTTTTAATGTATTGTATTTTTATGCTTTTTTTCGTTATTTTAGTTATTGTATTTACTCGAATCTAAGCCACTATTTTTTTCCAATGTTAACACTACTGAAAATTGAGTGTGGCTTAGAATCGATGGAAAAATTTGTTGCATGGGGTATTTAGTGCAATTACAGGTTCATGTTGAATTTAAAAGTTTATAATACTGATAAAATAACTAATTATTTCCTTATTAATTCTCATTTTAAATTTATTTTACTTTGTTAAAAGTGGATATTAATAGACCATTTTGCACTAGTTATCCTTTTCACAAAATCTTGTTGAGAATTTGGGGTGCTGCTTAGAATCGATGGTGGCTTAGATTCAAATAAATACGGTATTAATTTATTAATAAAGTTATCACCATTGGACACCTTATAAATTTGTATTATATTATGGAAGCTTTTGCCACTAGCTGTTTTCATTTATTACACAGCAAGGACATCCTCATTTATATTTTGATTAAGAGTAACCTAAGTTGTTTTGATTTTAATCTGTTGTATTCATTTTAACTTTATGGAACTCTTGGATTATAGGATACATCACTCTTTTACTTAATAGCTGTATGTTAACCCTTTCGGGACGGAGGACGCAAACCCGTGCATACCACCAGGTCTGGAGGTTTCTGGCTTGAGTGTCACTCACAGGCTAGAGGGTTTTGTGTAGTTAAGCCTAAATCCATAAAAATACCAAAATATAAACACGTTCAATAATTTTTTGTATATTATATGAATGGCATATGCTTTATATATTTCAGCATATGCTTTATATATTTCGTATTAATATACTTTATTTACTTCATCCACTTTTAAACATTTTCATTTTCAGCATTTGTAAGAATCGACCTTGTAAAAAAGTAAAAAAAAGACAAATTTTGTGTACCAGATCTAATTATCCATTAAAAACTAGACTGCAAACCCAAAACAAATGCTTTAGTGAAAATAAATTTCTCATCTTCACTATAAACAAAAACCACATGTTCATTTCAAGGGTCGTCATAAAGCACTCAATTTGAAAATATTCCCTTCCCCTTATGTTTATAAAACAAAAACCATGTGTATGTGAGTAATATTTCTCTCATTTCAACTAAAAGGTAGATCTCCATGTATCTCAAATCTTATGGACATAGAATGCCATCTATTGCCAAATAACTGAACTTACAAAACGTTCCAAATGCCTGGTGCAAATTTGAGTCATTCGGCCTTTGGAGAAGAAACACACTGGTTCACATTTGGGACGTTCGTCCCGAAAGGGTTAAAGTTTGGTTCATAATCATTGAAGTTTTTGCTTATAGAATATCTTACGGAACACTCTCAAAAAGCAATTTATTTTTGAATGTTAATACATAGACAATATATTTAAAATATGGTATTAAAGTTGAAATGGAGTTGTAAAAATGATTTATTTTACAAATACTTCATGAAAAGTACTATATATATAAGCTGTTACATTTTTCATTTTAAAAATACTGGAGGAATTCTTAGAAAAGTTTTGTTTATCATCATGAAGCACTATTCAAGTAAAATAAGTTCAACTTTAAGGAATACAACTGAATGTTATGACAAACATAAAAAAATTTCTAGAATTTTTTAAAAAGCTATAATATTCAATTTAATATTTTAAACTGTATATTTGCATATTTTTTTAAAAAATTCTTAATTGCAATATTTAAAAGTTGTTGTGTTTATATTTCAGTCAACTCTTGATAATTCGAAGTTTGAGGGACCAATGAAAAAGGGTGGAAGGAGTATCAAGAGAGTAGGAAAGAACTCCCAAAATACAAGAAGAGAAATTTTTTCTGACATATTTAAATTTGAAACTATGTAATAAAGTAACAATTGTACATATGTATAAAATTATTTTAAAGTATTTGTAGAAAATACATATTATACAGTATAAATATTATGCTGAAGTTAAAAGTCCTGTATTGAAAGAATACTTTTATGTTTTAAAACAATAATTAAAAGAATACATACTGTACATAATTAATCTTTTTTGACAATAAAACCTGCTATCTTTAAAAATCTTTTTAATCTGTTAGACACTATCCCCAACACCATTGGTTCTTCAAGGCTGGATCCAATCTGGCCCATGCCTTATTTGGTACCACATGCCATAAGTCACACAGATGAGTCATAAATCGTCATGTCACTATGTAGCAAAATACACAATGCTACGCATATCTTCTTCACAATAGTGGACCATCCTTCCTGAACACATGTGTAGTACGGCCATGTATAAAACGAAAGATATGGACGACTGACAGCAAATGCGGCTGGTCTATTGTCCACTTGAAGAAGGAAAGCTGTAGCGGTATCTAAATAAAACCAGTACTTAGACATCACACGAAGACGATCGTTTTGGCGTGATCGATAAAATACTGGCGTTCGGAATGGAAAGTGCCGGTTCGAATCTAACTACATTGGTAACCTGTTGACCGAAGTAAGGAAACGCAACTTTCTGAACTGTTGTGGCGCCATCTACCGCAAGACAAATAAATAATAATAATAAATAAGAGAAGAAAATAAGTAAAAATAAATAAAAAAAAACATTCTCTCTCCAAAACAAAAATGATAGATCACCTTTCTCTCATCTCAGCAAGAAAAGTAAAGTAAATAAGAATAAATAAATAGAAAAAATAATGAGAAAGAGAGAATAAAATAAACAAACATGCTCTCTCTGTAACAAACAAATGAGCGGGGAAAAATCGTTCGCCTATCCATCTCACTGGTGGGAGAGTAGTGTAGCGGTATCTAAATAAAACCAGTACTTGGACATCACGCGAAGACGATCGTTTTGGCGTGATCGATAAAGTACTGGCGTTCGGAACCAAAGGTGCCAGGTTCGAATCTTTCCTACAAAGCAATAAAAGTGTACTTTTGCTTGAGGAGCCAGGAAATACAAAGAAGGGATGGCAGACAGATGGTTATCGAAGGGGCTAGATTACAAGGGGAGACATGCAAAGATAATAAAACACAAAGTATGTAAACTCCAACCTGTTTGCTACAGAACTCTACATGATACTGAGTGTTCAAATTCTTGAAATCTATATAAAATAACTTTGAATTATCGCATTTTGTAGTCTGGCCAGCTGCAGATTTTACTTCAAAACACTGAGTGTGCCAAAATGTATTGTTTTAGTTCAAAATATCAAGAGTTTTTCTAGGGGCTGAGCATATACTCCGAATTACCAAGAAGTTTGTATTATCAAAGGTTTGAATTAGTGAGAGTCGACTGTATATCTAAAATTGTATTCAGAAATATGAAAGACTATAAATTTACATTAAAATAATGAATAATTTTTTTTCTCTTAATTATGTGATTTTATGTTCACTATTAATAACCTAGTATTGACTTTTCTGAAAGAAAAATGCTGCCTTTTGTCATCTAAGATTAAAATTATAAATTCAAGTTAATATTATTTGGTTAAGTTTCAAATCAGAGTCCACATGAATAATGATACTGAACTTTAAAAATAAGTTACTTTGACTTTCTCTCTCATTAGCTCTTAATTGAATGGAATGACTTTTAACATAAAATAGAATATATGCACTCAATGCAACAAACATTTTTGTAGTTGCATTGAGTCTTTGAATTTATATTTGTACTTAATTGTCTAGGAATGCCATTTATTTCATTAATTAAAATTTATATGTATATCAATAAAATCTAAAATATTTTCTTTCATAATATATGTGTTGAATTAGCTTATAATTTTACTAATTTTTCTTGTAAAAGTAGCTTTTGTAAGTTGAATCATGTTTTTTAGATAGATTTTTTAGATTGCACAAAGTTTTTGTTTTAAAATTATATATAGTTTCAAACTTTAAACATTTATACATTTTTTAAGCCCTTCATCAAGTAAATATTTTTTAAAAAAATATATCATTTTATATCATCATATCATTTTTTAAAAAAAGTATGTGACAAGTATTCAAATGTTCTTTATATATCTCTGTTTTACAAATTTTAAAATGTTGTTTAAAAGAATGTAGTTTAAATAATTAAAAATATGTTAATAAAAGAATAAAGCTCACTAAAATTTTAGTATCTTTAATTATGATACTCTTACAGTTAGTGTAGGGAAACAAAAGTTGTGGTTATGTGCTTTTTATATTTCATTTATTCCTGTTGACAAAAAAATTGTACGATTTTAGTTTTTTAAATTTTTGAATGATATTGTATATAAATTTTAGTAGAATTTTATCGTAATTTAAAATTTTCCAAACCGTTATAATAACTTCAAAAGTGACTTAAAAACCTAAAAGATAAAAACATATCTATAAGTTTTGCATTTGTTCGTGGACACTCAGGCGTTCTTGGAAATGAGTGGGCTGATTGGCTGGCAAAGGCTGCGACCAAGTGTGAAATTGACATTGCTGTTAATATTCCTAAATCATTTTACAAGAAGATTATAAAAGAAAGAATGGTGAAATCTTGGAACAAAGAATATCTCATTCTAAAGAAAGGGATCTTAAAAATAATTTTTTTCCAAGTATTAATAAGAGACAGTCCTGCCAATATTTTTATACTTAATTACAAAATAAACTCATTTCTAACTGGTTATGGTAATTTTAAAAGCTACTTGAACAAATTTAATTTAGTTCTGTCATCTTCCTGTGATTGTAATATTGGTGGCGAGGAAAATGTAGAACATGTGCTCCTTCTGTGTTCCAAGTTTGTCAGAGAAAGAAAGATCCTAAAACTGGCTTTCAAGGGAATTAATATAAATTGGCCTCCGTGAATCTTCAACAGTTTATTTCCACCAGAAGCGCTTTTAACAAATTCTGTGAATTTGTTGTAAATATTTGTAATCCTTCATAACCTCACCTTTTCCTCCCTTTCCTTTGTATGTGTGATTAATATTCTCTAAGCCCCATGTGATACTTTGTGGTGCACAGTGATTTTATAACCGTTTTCAATTTTAAAAAAAATGGTTGGGATCATGAGCCATATCTCCTGTGAATGGTCAAGTCTTGTTGTAGACTTGAGAGTACTAGTTTCAACTAAGGCTATTTACGGAACATTTTCAAACTTTTAATTAAACTAAGCTATTTTTAGACTATTATGGAACTCACACTATTAATTTTATAAAATGTGGAATTTGTCGAAACTCCACATTCCACACACTAAATATTTTTTTCTTTAATCCATTTAAAACACTCATTCTTCTCCTATGTTTTACTATATTTTTTTACAAAAATTCTTAGTAGTCAATTTTTGCTTTCAAGTACTCATTACTTAATTGTATTTCTTACGAATAAAATATTTTTTCTTGATATTAGATATTTATAAGGAAAAGAAAATACCATTTTTATCGAATCTGTACACAAAAATATTACTGAAATTTCAGGATTATATTTGCTTCTTTGCTGAAACAGTATCACGGCCGGAAAAGACGTTTGCTGGCCAGAAGGAAGATTAGTACTCTTTTAGTAATTTGAAACAAATAGGATTGACCTTGACGACAAAAATACTTTGCTGGTTATTGAAATTTCAATATCCCCCAGGAAGGAAAACAAATAATAAAACTTAACTCGCACCCTGCATTGTAGAAAGAAAAAAAAATTCGGATATAGAGGGTCCGAAAGTAGTACCCTCAGCTTCAACCTCTAACAACTAAGACAGCTTTAAGGTATCCTACTACTTTCAGAACCGTGATTTTAAAAAGGCGCATAAGTGGATAATTTTCATGATATTTAGTGTCACTTAGATTAGAATACATGTATAAAATTGTTTTAAGGACATTTTGACGAAAAAAAATTATTTAAATACAATATTTCGGCAAAAAATTAACTTAGAATAACCTTTTTTTCAAAACGTACTCCTTTTATAAAAAAATGCTTCTATTATAATAATATTTTGCCTGTATATAGCTCAGACCTCTATACAGAGGCTCAACTATGATTTTTGAAAAATTCACATTATTTTCAGAGTTACAACCATTTGAAATAATTATCGGCATTTTTCTTAAAATTTCTCCCCTCTGTTGTCGTAAAACATGGATAAACCCACTTCTAAGTTATATATTTCAAAATTCTAGTTGAGCCTCTGTACAGAGGTCTGAGCTATAGACAGGCAAAATATTATTATAATAGAAGCATTTTTCACAAAAGGGTTTTTTTTTGAAAATGGGTCATTCTATGCTCATTTTTTGTCAAAATATTGTACTTAAATAATTTTTTATTGTAATACTATTCTTAAAACAATTTTATATACATTTTCTAATCTAAGTGACACTAAATATCATAAATATTATCCATTTATACGCGTTTTCAAAATCACGGTTCCGACGTAGTCGGATACCTTAACTTGGTTAGGGCTCTAATCAAACCGAAGGATGACAGATGCGGACAGGTCGTGCATGCTGTTTCATGTTTTTGCTGCTTTATCAGTAGCGAGTGGTGGCTAAATCTCTCAGCAACCTATGACCAGATGTTTTCAATGGGTTGGAAATCTGGAGAACGTGCTGGTCAGAGAGGACAACAATCAAACATCCTCTGTGTCTAGCATGTCATGACACGACTTGCAGTCTTGCATTATCTTGTTGAAAGATAATATCTCCCAGGTTTCGAAGATGGGCACAGCCACTGGCCTTGAGATCTAAAAGTAATGTTGACTGCTCAGATAACCGACAACGCAAACAAAGATGGTTCATATGGTGTACTCATTGGTTATAAATGCTGTCACACCAGGTGCAGGATTAATATGACGATATTGGTTGCAATCAGGCCACAGACGTTCCTTTTGATACATACCTACATTATAATTCTGTATGTAGAACCAAGATTCATCTGAAAATACCAACTAATGCCACTACTGTATTCAATTTTGTAGTTATGTGCAGCACTGTCACTGCAGGTCTCTATGTTGCCGTTTTAAGAATAGGTGCAAAAATGGTCACTGTACAGATAGTCCATTGGGGTCCGGACGTCTTAGCATTGTCCGTTGGAATACTTGTCAAACTGAAAACCAAGCCCAGTTCCTGACTCAAAGTACGTGATGTGGCTGTACGATCCAGCGAAACCGACCTGATAGCATGCCCGTCATCTCGGGTGTTATTGACGAGAAGCCTTTGAGACCCTGCATAGCGTTCAGTATGACCTTCCTGATCCCATCGATACCATCTTCTCATGGCAGTCGTTGGATTCTGACCTATGCGAATAGCAATATCGCATTACAATAAACCACAATCTCCTACCAATATCAAATTCCGACAAGTGCTGGTAGCCGTTTCTCTTTCTTATACGAGGCAGGGCACGTTCTTCTCTCTAACAACCGCATTCGAATGTGATTTCCGGAAAAGAAACCACTACGTCGATTTCTTTTTATATAAAATTAGAAATGCCATTTCTCTTTCTTGCCCCTTAAATGCTAATCATTAGAATACCATAGCATCATCTTCCTTTTATGCATATTTTATGTATCGTATTTCCTTAATGAGTTTTAATGGCCAGCAGTGTAAATTCTTGAAAAACCCGGAAAGGTTTAAGATAATTATTTTGTGACAAAGTTCTAGAACCAGTTATAACTTGAGAGCGAAATGTGTGGTTTATTGATTTATTGCGATATTAATGCTTACGGATTTGCATTGCAATGGTTTTGCTTATTTTACGATTATTGTAGATTTTCGTGTGTTGATTGATTGTTGGTATATTAATACTGCTGTAATTATTGGATAACTCCAGAATAAATTACGACTTACCCCGAAAGTACCTGTTTGTTACACGTGGTGTACACAGACCTCTTTTATGGGGGAGGGGTTACAGTCTCAAGAACATGTAGGCGTAAGCACAAATGTATAATCTCCATGGTAATAATTAAAAATCTGTTGGTCTATGGGGTTTGAATCCTCTCTCCCCCTCATGTAGGCCTTTGAAATGGAACTTTCCTGTATTAGAAAGACGATCCGTCGTGCAATCATAGTAAGAATATAATTGTGTAATAATAGTAAAAACTGAGATTACACCAAGTGTTTGGTTTCTGATTCTGTTAAATATTCGTCATGGATGTATCGTTTATAGATGTTTCATGCCTGAGTTGGCATTATACTCTCCAAACTTCCACACGGCTGCAGTAGTTGAGTGGTTATGGTCGCGAGCTCGTTGTCGCCGATGTTTCTGTCTCGTCATGAGTTCTAGTCCTGCAGCCACTGAAGAACCATCGTGAAGATAAATTGGGACATTAAATTTGTTTAAGCAGAAAAGCCTCATGTGATAGTGGTGAGGAAATTCGGAGAGAGAAGTGACTCAGGTATTGCCCTTGTGCGAGGTTCATATAATTGTCTGGTTCTTCAACTATAACCTGGGACGTCTTAAGACATGAGCCTACTGGGCCCGAGCCAAGGCCTTGGCAACAACGGGGGCCTTGTCTCGCTCTCGATTCTGCCTAAAAAAGATCACGATTCGAATAATTTCAACGGTCAAATGTTTTTTCTGGTTGTATTCTTCGAAAAAGGTCGGAATTTTGGACAATACTTCAATTGGCTACATGTAATGACCGTTCTCTATGTAAAGGCCTAAGTCTACCATCAGACGTCATCATTACTCCTTCAGTCAAATGGCTGCAGTCGCTCGAGCTGGCTCGTAAGATTGTAAATCATGCACATTTATTTGTTTCGGTTTATTGTTTGTTACGAGTATTTGTGACAACGTATGCTATGTATTATCTACTTTAAAGTCAAAGGTGGGGACTACATTTGTGTAAGTGTCCTGGGCCTCAAGAAGTCTTAAGATATCCCTGACTATACCGCTATAATGGGGTGGCATCGTATGAAGAGGGCACATTTTTTACATTACATATCTTTGACTCAGTCTATTTTCTTGTAAACAATTTGTTCTTGATGCTTATTGTTCCGTAATCTCCTATATCTAAGTGGCAAACGGATTTCGATAACATAGGTTAAAAGGAAAGCTTGCGTGTTTAATGACTACATCTTTTTTTTTACTATTACAATTTCTTGAATTCCATATCGTGAGAAACGTCATTCCTAAAGCTGAAGAACTCCGTATATCCTAAATGACATTTTTTCAAGAACATATACACACAGAAGTAGAATTTTATTTGCAATTCCAAAGTGAAAAATATCATTATTCGTGATTCTTACGTTTTTTTTTTTTATGTTTATATAAAAAATCGAGAAGTGTGTCAGGAATTTAAATCCGCATCTTCAAATTTCATGCCTCATTAAAATGGCGGTAAAAAAAAAATTCCATTGCTTTCAACACGCAATATTTTAGGAAATGAAGTTTAGAATTTTCTTCAGTCGGTACATGACAAGACAGCTGTCAAAATTTTCATTTTGGATGTCAGCCGAGATGAATATTATAAGAAATGATTTACTAAAAGTAAAACAGATGTTCTTCTAGAAACTGTTCAGTTGAGTGCGACCAAGAATAAAAATTGACTTGATTCGTCACCCAAATTGCCCGTTACGCTTAAAGCTGTCTTCATTTTATGTTTAAAAAAAATCCAAAGTCACACAGAGCGCTTGTTCAGATTGAAAGAGTTTCAATGTATATTAACCTTACACATTTTGACATCACTATTCTTAAGATTAAGTTGTTTTAATACATATTAATTTCTATTACATACATGTATGCATAGATACACACGCATACATGTATGTATGTAATTTTTTTAAGTACCTATAAGGTAAAAAGATGAAGAATTGATAATTTAGAAGAATGATTAATTATTTAATAAACAAATAATCTTTTTAATTATAGCAATAAATGATGCTGCGGTACAATACGCTTACTTCGGCATAGCTTGCCTAGATCTGGTGTTGCCAGATTACATTGCATAAAAACTTTTGCCACTGATACTAACAAAATGGTAACCTATTTGAATTTACATTAAAAAGACACATATCTTGATTAACAAATACATATTTTATAAAAGTACGAATTTAAAGGTTAGTATTGATATTTAAATATTTTCCTATGTGCAAAAATGTTCCAATTTTCGGTCCAGATCTTTATTAAAATGACCTGTAAATATTTTTTTTGTGTGTGTAATTTTAGCTTTTAAGAAAATTTGAGAAAATTTAATCGATAGGGGGTATGATTCAATGTAATGTAAGAGTTTTCAAAAATACCATTTATTAACAATTGCGAACTAATGTTACGTGACTTATTTAATTTAATTACTTTTTTAAACATGTTGTTTTGTTATAATTATTTGTTTATTTTATATAAAATCGTTTGTGGCAACCGCATTTACTTTTGGGATCTGGAGAACTATTTAATATAATGTTCTATTGTAAAAATAACTTATTATTGGGAGATGTTGTTATAAAAATATTCTATCGGCAGAGATGCTTGATTTATTCTTAGAAATAGAAAGTTATTACATCCTTGGATAAAATTAATATTTTTAATAATGTAACGTTTCCCTTGAAATTTTTAATGAAATATGATATAATTCTTGGAGAAATTTAAAACTTTTCGTAAATTTTTTACTGATATATTTTTTTAATATATATTTCTAAATAGAAAATGAGATCAAATGAAGCTTATTTTTAAAATTATAGTCATATGTCACGTAGCTCTCGAAACATTTGTAATGTTTTATTTTTCGAATAAAGCTTCCTATTAAGCATGTTAAGGGGGGGGGGACATGCCAAAGGGTTTCGAACATTACTTTAAATGGATTTTTATTGATGTTTGTACTAAAAAAAAGAAAATAAGAACAAAAGAAAAATTTTATTCTCATGTATGCCTTAATATTCAGAACTCTGAAAGCGAAAACCTGTTTATAGTGATATTGACGCGAAGATTATATTTTTTACCATTTTTTTTCCAGTAAAAAATAGCTTTAAATGATGTTTATGACATGGGAATGTGAGGGTAGTACATCCCTCCCCTCCCTGTACACTGAAATTTTATAAACAAATCACCTCTAATAAAATAAAATTTATTTCTATACCTCTTTTTCCAGAGGAAATTAATATTCGAAAAATCCAGTACTTCAGTGCTCCACATAAATATTCTTATAAAATTCGAAATTAAAATTGACATATGAATTGAAGTGAGGGGATGGCCTCCCATGAATAACTGCTGGTGACGTTCATGCGTGCTGCCTAAACTAATATGAAACTATTGAAAAAAACTCACTTTTTAAAGATTTTTCATTCGAAAAACGATTTAAGTTCTGACACAAAGCTCAAATAAATGAATAAATAGAATAATAAGGAAGTTGTAACAATCCTAAGAAACCACATGAAAAACAAGTAATATAAAAAACAAAATTTTAAGTCAATTCCTACTTACTTAGATCAACAAAGAAAATTTTTATTTTAACTACTTCTTTTTAATAGTTACAATTAATATAAATATCAATATCGTATTGTCATCCAAAACAATCGTGCATTCAGTGCAACTGAATGCTTTAATACGTGAGAAAAAAACCTTTTCAAGTTTTGACCCAAGTCGTCAAAAATGACGCCAACGTAGCTGTATTTGTAATTCTTTGAATAATTAGTTTTAATCAATTAATTTTTTAAAATTATAATTAAATTACTGTATTGTCATCCAAAATAATCATGTTTTTAAAATTTCAGCTAAATTGAGCGCTTTAAAGTGTATTTTATTAACGGTTGAAAATTCCACCAAGATAAATAAACATATAGAGATTGTGAGCTAATAGTAGGAATTGAAAAAATTAAGCGCAATCAAAGATAAATCATATCGCGAGCTGTGAAAAATCGTTACAAACTTAAGTTATAAAATAAAATATCTAAAGCGAATTTCGAGACGCTCACTATAATATAACCCATATTTACTATGCGCCAAATTTCTTACATCTGGGTTTTTCCATTTTGGAGCTAATTGCAGTCCCACATAAACTGTTTCTTTTATCAGCATAGTATTTTTCACCCGTGCTGTGGTAATAAAACTATGAACAGATAAAGAAACAGCGTAATGCAAGAAATGGATTGGATCTTGTAGGTCACTTACTAATATATTCAATGTTAATAGTATACTGATCTTGTTGAGAAAAATATCTGCTTTTATTAGATTATAAGAAATTACTTGTAAAGGATTTTAAAAAATTAGGTCTGCTCTACTAGATCAAATATGAGGATGCAGATATTTTTAAGGCTCAAAAACTTGGTTCTATGTAACCTTAAAGAATTTTATTTTGTTTTTGGAGGCAATGTTTAAATATATATATATAAAAAAATTTTTATACAAAATCTGTGGAAATAAAATACCTTCTTATATATTTTATTAATGTTATAATTTTTTCACAAGCCATCTGAAAGATTATTATACTTCTTTTTAAAAAAGGTTCTAATGTCTGAGACCTGATTATAGTATAAAGAAAGGCTTAATACAATTCCACGATGATGAAAATAATGGGTGAAATAAGAGAGAAGGTTATTGTGCTCTTATAGCTTCCGTATCTCCCTACTGATAGGTCGAGGATTCTTTTTAATACCGAACTCTGTAATATATATTAATCCTAATCTAATTTAATGCTCCGCAATTTCTTATGCACAACAGATTTTTTTTAATCTGTTGTGCATAAGAAATTGCGAAAAAAAAAGTTCGTTGTATGGAAAATTCGTTAAATAAAGAGATTCATTTTTCAATTCCTGCTATTCTTTCACACTCTCCCTGTATATATTTATATATCTTGTTCAAATTTTCAATCGTTAATAATACCTTAAATACCTTTTATTCATCCACACAAGTTCAAATACATTTTTAACTTGTAGTGGATAACACTTGATGTTAATACAGTTTTTTTCAAATATTAATTCATTAATTATATTTAATTAGTTAATTATAGTTTAAGAGATATATTTCAGTCAATATTATTCCTCTAGATGGCAGCACTATTGGATAAAACTGCTTTTGTTAAATTTGTGATTAAGATTTATCTTAACCTTAATAATCATATCGTCGGCCTAATTATCAGACTGCGTAACTCCACCGGTGTAACTGATTTGATATAGGAGTGCAACGCGCCAAGCGCTTTTTGGCGCGATTCCTTAATCCTTTTGTTTTGTCTACGCCATGCCTCAGTCCTCGATCAGTGTAATCACTACTTTTTTTTTTTTTTCATAATAAAACTAGATTTCGAAGGGAGAGGTGGTGGCAAGATTTTAACATAAAATAAATACAACAGAAAGTAATATTAATGTATTACACTTCCAAATATAAATTATTTACACTAAGCGTTCATTACACAAAATTTGTAACAATGTGTTACTTTTGCTGAGCAGAGATCCCGCGGGAAAAAAATCAAAACAAAAACTAACTCTAATATACCTTATCCCGATGGCAACCACATTATCGCACGATAAAAATATCAAAGTAAACCATATTGTAATAATATCGCCTATCTTGGCGAACATAAGCAACAACTTGGCACCTAGCCTTACTGTATCAAATTAGCATCCCAGATGGAGTTACGCAGTCTGATAATTAGACCGACGATATGCTAGTTAGATGTCAGCATTCCTTTTACACTGGTTTTAAGATAAATTATTACCTATTATATACAACTTTTATTAAAGAATATAATTACAATATAATGTGATTAAAAAGTTTTTAATGTTAATTTAAAAGATATTTTGCCACTTAACATTGTGATTCTGTCATATGTATATACATTTTTATATTAATTGTAACTACTTAATAAAAAGTAACTAAAATAAAATTTTTCTTTGTTGACCTAAGTAGGAATTGTCTTAATTTTTTTTTCGTATTACTTGTTCAATATATTTTAGAAACCATATATAAAAAAAAAATTTTAATTTATAAACACCACTACATATTATTAAAAAAATAATTATTTACACTTCTTTTCAAAATTTTTTATCTATTTGTTTATATATTTTACCCATCAAAAAGAAATCTGCAAGGAGGACAAGGGGAAAAAACATTATACAGGATTGCAACTTTAAAAAGTAGTTTTACATAAAAATTAATTAATGTTTTCACATTTACTAATTTTAAGCCTACAGGTCATTTAAAACATACTTTATTTTGTAAACAGTGCTACTTTATAACACTACCACTTTCGTCCTTAAATTTAATAAATGATAAAATCTTTTAATTTTTCTTTAGTTTTTTCTTTTTCTTTTTTTTGAAAAATTTCGATTCCTAGCTATAGGTAAGTTAGACACCTGGTAAAACCAGCTCAAGGCCATGGATCTCCATAAAAAGTACTAAAAGAGAGAACAATTTGAAAAATATGCTGAACTTTTTTAAAATTAAGGAGAGAAAAAAAATCGAATCACAATAAGAGAAAAAGTTCGTTAAATAAAAAACGCACTTCGCTATATGGAGGTGATTGAACGAAAAAATTAGTAAAATGTTCGTGATTCCAGGAAAAAGTTCGCAAAATAGAGGTTTGTTATATGGATGTTAGACTGTATTTCTAATTTTAAAATCTAACATTATTTTTAAAATTTGATCAACTTTACGTACAATTTGACTCATATAACCTTCTTTGTAAAGATGCATTCGTTTAGAAAGGTAATTACTTCCATAATTATTTCCGCTTTGTTTATATATCAAGAATTTTCCAACTTTGCATTAGACATGTTGGCTGAAATACGATTTAATTAACAGAATCCTTGAAAACTAGTTAGACAAGTTTGTCTCAATTCATCAGCATTAAGCTTTGGGAGCCACTTTTTAGCTAACTTAATCACCTTGATAATATTCAAAACAAAAGGAAGCGACAAAACCTGGTTTCTTTGTATACTAACACAATTATAAACAAGTAATATAAAAAAATAGTTTTTAAGTCAATTCCTACTTAGATCAACAACGAAAAATTTTATTTTATAGCTACTTTTTATTAAATAGTTACAATTAATATAAATATGTATATACATAGGACAGAATCACAACATTAAGTGGTAATTAGTTTTTTTAATTATCTTTAAAGTGTATTGTCTCCTTTTAAATTCAGTCCAACTGAATGCTTTAACAGGTGAGAAAAAAACCTTTTCACACACACAAGTTTTGACACAAGTCGCCAAAAGGGTCGCCAACGTGGCTGTATTTGTAATTCTTTAAATAATTAGTTTTAATCAATTAATTTTTATTAATTATAATTAAATTATTGTATTGTCATCCAAAATGATCCTGTATATAAAATTTCAGCTCAATTCAGCACTTTAAAATGTATTTTATTAACGATTGAAAATTCCACCAAGATAAAAAAATAAATATATAAATAAATAAATATGTAGACAGTGCGAGCTAATAGTAGGAATTGAAAAAAGTGCTGTCATTTTTATATAAAAAAACAAAACAAAAAACTATTGATTAAGTAGGAAATGATAGCACAGAAAGAGAAATAAATAATTCATACTTCATAAATGTTTTTCAGCTTCTTGAATTACGCAAAATGAAAGAAAAAAAAATTAAGAAAAACCTGGTTTTAAAAAAATTATAAATTCCCCACTGCATAGGCTGCTTCGTATTTAAAACATTCCATAACAGTTTTTTTCTTATTTATATTTTAATTTTAATGTTATAAAGGAAAAAAAAAATTCTTTTAAAAAAATAATAAAATAAAAAGCAGTCATTCGATAATCTCTGTTTTATAAAAAGCTATTTTAAAATGTGTTTTCGATGTTTTCTAAATGTTTAAAATAACAATTTTCTAGCTAATTTAGACTCGGATTTCGTAACCAAAACTGTTTATATGGAGAAAAAAAAAGATTTATTGAAAAACAATAATTCCTATTTTTTCCCTGTTATTGATCTAGTGCATTAATGCATTTAATTTCTTGCATTAAATGCTTTTAAAACATACAGCATTTCCAAATAATGACTCACTGTGTAATTTAAGTAAATATTTAGATTAAACCAAAATTCAAGGAATGTTTTTTGTAAATTCAGTATTTTTTTTTCATACCGGATCTAGATAAAAACAAATTATTTAGAATGTTAGGTCTCTCCTTCTTGCTAATAAATGGAACATTACTTCTGGAGGGGGGTGGTACATAAAATTTTTCTTAAAAACGTCAGTAGTAGAGTATTTTTTTACTCTATAATATATGTAAAATCAAATAAATATATATTTTTTTTATTTACGATGGGGCTACGGGTTAATATTTACCATTGAATTACTAGTACATTCCCCAAGAGTTGTTATCACTTTTATAAGTGCGGCACCATATAGGTAGAATACGAACCTCTGCAATATAATTTTGACACTCGGACGATGCGAAATGGTTCTCGGAATTTAATTTTGCTGAGAGCACCCAAGCCCAAGAGGCATTCTAGGGATCTTTAACGTGCCACATAATCATACGACATGGACGCTGTCAATTTTCTGCGTCATGAAAATCCACCGATTTGGGCTGCGATCGAACCCGTAACCTTAGGCGTACCAGGCCAGTGACAAGCCAACCGCGCCACCCAGCCGGCTTCAATAAATAAATTAAAAATTGTTGTTCTATTCTTTCTTAATAATTTGTTTTATTGAATGACGTCTCATGATACCTTAAGTAAGAAATATAATGTCTAACCACCGTTCAACATAATGCCTCTCAGTAGGGGATAGCGCATTGGCGTAACTAGTTCTGAGTGGGCCCTGTATCAAAACTCTTTCAGGTTTTTTTTAGATATGAAAATCCTTTTAGTGGGACTGTAGTCACACATTTTGGGGCCTCTGTAGCTTGGGGGCCCCGTATCATTGATACGGCGGTAGCTACGCCCTGGGATAGCGCCATTTGCAATTGAGCTGACTTCTACATTGGGAGACTTAACGTGTGCCATAAAAGCAGACATGCATTATATGAACGGCTGTGCAAATGGTAACGGTAGAGCTGCGCTACGAATGTATCACGCGCAGTTTCCTGATCGACGAATGCCTTGTAACAGAATTTTTCAGAGATGTGCGCACTTCCTGAATGCCACGTTTGGGACTCTATGGATTGGGCGTAGTGGAACCGTCCAATGGCTACCCCGATTTATCGAGCCTCGATTTCTTTTTATGGGGACATCTGAAGAATCTTGTTCATGGATGCTCTTGACTCAGATGAGGATCTTGTTGCTCGAATATCCGAAGCTGCTGCAAATATCCGTGTGCGTGAAATACCTGACGAACCTGTACGCCAATCGTTCCACCGACACTGTCAAGCATGTATCGCTACTGGTGGACGCAATTTTGAACAGTTATTGTAAACATTACACTTGTCAACTACGTTTTCAATAAACATTTTGTCTTTCCTTTTGTCTTTTATTTTTTATGTCTGTGTCTCACCGCGTCACTTGCGCCCATGCATTCCTATACAATAAATTATTTTTACAATGTCCTGTATCAATCCTTAAGGTTTGTACCATGAATTCGTGCCCCCTGTATAATACAGTATTATATAGCAATTAAATACTATATATAATAGTGTATACCTTACGTAGTATCAAATAGTATATTAGTATCATGCATATGGTAGTTGAATACTGAATAATAGTATATTATGTAGTATCGTTAAAAATATACTATTCATCTATACTTTTTACACCAGGAAAAGGGCAAATAGCGGCCCACCAAGACAGGTAAAAAAAGGTGATAGGGAATATTGGTCTTGTTAAGGCTGTCTTCGCTTAGTGTTGAAAGAATAGAACTCGAATTGTGTAGAATATATTTTCAGATACAAAAGCACTCCAACATTAATATTACATTTTATCTTCCCTATTCTATACAAAGCAGTATATTTTATCACTACTCATTTTTAGTCGAGTTGATCCATTTTTTAACTTGCTTTTGTAAGTTTCACTTGTAAGTAATGGAATCTTGACTCGATTTTTACCTACTTTGAAAGGTCAGATTAATTCGAAATTTTGCACACTTGTCAAGGACCGATGGCAATACAATAATTTCAAAATTTTGTTCCATTGTCCTGATACCGATCGTCAAAAATAGCGATTTTAAGGATTTCGCGAATTGGCGACTAATTCATTATATATTTTCCAGATTTGGCGACTAATTGCATATACCACTTCCAAATTTGGCGACCAATTCCAGACATGGCGACTAAAAGACCCTACCCCTTAAAAAGGTGCAACCCTAGAGATGAAAACGTTTGTTATTAATAAAAATAAAACAAACAAAAAAGTGTTCTTTATATGAGAAAGTAAAAAAAAAGGCTCGTGCTTGTGAATAAAAGTAATTTATGTTCTAACTGCTAAATATTTTTTATTTTTATAAAGCAATACGTTTAGAAGTGATGATACGAATTAACATTAAAATAATACGTTTAAAAGGTGATAATACGATTGACATTTAATATTTCTTCTTAACACACTTCACACTTTTATTAGTTAGACCTGTATCTATAGAGACGGAATCTTTGAAATATAACGATATGGGACTCATCCGAGGCCCCATAAACGGAGAGAATAAATACCCTTCAGACCCTTTAATTAATATCCATTGAAGAGCAAGACTAATTCGAGCAGCCTCATAATTCTGGCTCCAAATATCAAACTCAAAGATAAATTCAACAAAGAATAAATTATAATTTTAAAAACTAAAAAAGAAAAAACAGGCAGTTATATTGTAAATCGGAAAAAAAATTTTAAAAAAATAAATTATATTTTAAAAAAATTTAAAAAACACCCCTTTTATGGTGTGGGGAATCAAATAAAAAGAAAAAAAAAAATTTTAATATAAGAAAAAAAAGGATTAGAGAAAATTTTATGCATTTTGGTTTTAAAAAGGGGGGGGTTTCTTTATACTAAATGGAAAAAAGAACTAGTAAGAAAATTTTAAAATTTGATATAGAGACCCTTGCATCCCAATGACATTAACTTTTTCTGTTTTAAACATTTTTATTCTTATATTAAAAATTATTTTTTTTAATTTTGATTTCGGGGTGTTTTCAGTTGTTTTTTTTTTTAAAAATATATACAAAGGGATAAAAAAACGTTTTGCATTTTTTTTTCCATACCGTTAAGCTGGAAAAGGTTATCTCTTGACGCGTTAAAATGAAAATGTAATTATTCACGGCCGTGAAATTTTAAAAAACCCATATTATTAAAAAGATGTATGAATAACAATGTTGCAAAAATTTTTTATGAACCGGGGGGTTTTGCAAAAAATTTTCTTGCGTTTAGTTCAGGGGTGTCTTCGTTTTCAAGGCGAAGACAACTTAAAGGTGATTCCAAAGTTGAATGTTCTTGCAGCTGTGGCTGATATGAAATTAGCACCGAGAATAATTGTAATAAAACTGATACTGTTTTATTTAACTTGTAACGGGTCTATCCGCGAACCTCTCACTAATCCTCTTGGGAAAATTGATTTTTTTTAAATGCTGTTCTCTATTGAAAACTTTCTCCCGAAGAAGACACAGTTTATGTAAATGAAGGAAAATTTAAGCATTAACTTTTAAATTTCCCAGAAAAAGAGAGAGAGATAATAGGCTAGTTCATAACAAACTTATATTTAATTGATTTTTTTTTTGCACAAATTATACTTTTTCCGAGATACAAAGTTAACTAATGAATGCAATCTTTTTAAAAAGGGGCGGTCCTCAAGCCCGAACAATGTTTTGCCTCTGCTTTACACTATAGTTAATTTACAATTCATCTATATCATGTATACAGGGTGACCATAATTAAAATGCAAGTGTTCAAGGGGTGCTGGAGAGAAAACTACCGGGAATATTCCAGCGAAATTTGGTATCTACACGTTTCAGAACATGTGCAAGTCAAATATACAAGGAAAAAAAATCGTCATTTCCCCCCGATATATGGCGCTGTACCGTATTTCTACGCTTACCAGTGGCATATACAACTTCTAAAACCGATAAAAGGGAGCATGATGACATTTTAAGAGACATATAAACAATATAAAACATCCCTTACAGTTTATCAAAATTCTATACAATTCGCTTCAGTAATTAAATCTTTACAGTATCATGTAATTAAAAATTAACGTAAGCAAAGATCACACAAATTAAACAGTCCATTAAGACGCTTTGGAAAACAGTTAAACCATTATTTATTCAATGAAATTATCACATGATGTGCTCAATATGAGAACCAGCAGATGAAACCACATGCTGAAAACTTAAAACAGCATGGTCCACCCCCCGTCGCATTTAAAATTTCTGTTGTAACACACATCACTTGTCTCGTTATGCTAGATTTCTCTCTCTCTCTCTCTCGATTCAGTAACAGAAGCATGTCATTCTCTATAAACCATATCTTTCAGATATCCCCACAGATAAAAATCGCAAGGATCAAGGTCTGGTGAACGTGGGGGCCAAGTGTTTTCGAAACCTTGGCTTATGACTCGGCCCTACCAACGTTATCATGTTTAACAGGTTTCGCAATGTGAGACGTTGGTCCGTCCTGCATAAATATCGTAGTTTCGAAACAATGTCTCTCTTGCAATGCTGGAATCAATTGTTCTTTCAACATCGCACCGTAGATAATCCCTGAAACACTACAGTTTTTGGACCACTTGGAGTTGGGGTCTCAAAGAAATATGGGCCCACAAGAAAATCACAAGCCTTTCCACATAATTGTTGAATAATTGCTACCATTCTGATGGAATATCTTCACTAACAATGCACGTTCCTTCTTATTCAGAGTCATGATTGGCAATTACTCAAAGTGGTCTTGTTTTCATATTGTTCAATGGGCTTAAAATTTGTATATATGCTGTCGATAAGCAATGAAACACTGCACAGTGCCATCTATCGGGGGAAAATGACGATTTTTTTTACATATTTTATTTGCACATGTTCTGAAACGTGTAGATACCAAATTTCACTGGAATTCCAGGTAGTTTTCTTTCCAGCGCCCCTTTAACACTTGCAGTTTAATTATGGCCACCCTGTATATTTATGTATTATACTTCATAAATATTATAGATTACATAAATCACATATTAGAGGGGGAGTTAGAAGAACATAAATTTTATCCGCCTTGCCTGACCAATAAATTTTTATGAATCAGAAATTTTTAAATAAGAAATTAAAAAACCAGTATTGTAAAAGAACAAGTAAGATAAAAAAAAATTTTTTTTTCGTCAATTTACAAAAGTCCACAAAGAAAATTTTTTATTTTAGTTACTTTTTATCAAATAATTACAATTAATATAAATATACATATACATATGACACAGAATCGCAATATTAAGTGGCAAAATAGAAATTTTGCGATTTTCCTTGCTACACATTGTTTTATCTATTACTTTTGTTTGTTACTATTTATTCATTCATAAACCACATTCTCAGAAATTAGGCCATCCCAGGTGAGATTCGAATCTACGACCTTTGGATTAGAAGTCCAACGCGCTATCCATTGCGCTACAGGGATACAACGAGCGATTTTCCTTTTTATGTATGATGTTGGACTACTATTTTTTGTACTTTACAAGTTAAAAAAATGCATTTGAACTTGAGTGGATGAATAAAAAGTATTTTATTGATTGAAAATTTGAACAAGATATATATACAGTAGCGCACACAGGAATTTTTCAAGGGGAGGGGGTCCGGGATCGAAAGTTCACCATTCTTGATCTGCTTCTTGATTTTGTCGATTATCGGGAACAAAAAAACAGTAAAAACTAATATTGAATAAATAATTAGCATTAATTAATAAAAATTAATCTTAAAACAAATATAATTAAATTTTACCTACTATATATTTAGAATTATAATCAAGGAAAAATAAAGGGGTTTTTGGGGGCCCGGGACCCCCAGGACCCCCTTTTTTGTAAAAGTGCACTGTGTATATATATACATAAATATATATATGGACAGTGTGCACTAATAGTAGGAGTTAAAAAAAATCCAAAAAGTGTGTTAGTTTATTTATTATAAATTATTGAGCCTTTCAAACCACACTCATTCTTTTACCAGTTTTGCATCATGACTCACCCCAACTACATAATAGTGTTTTCTTTCAAAGAGGGACCATCAAAAAACAACTCTTCTTTTGTAGCAGAAAAAAAAATAGAAGGGAAGGGGTACCCCTCATCTCCCCCAGCAAGTTACCACTAATCTACCTGCCAAGTCGGTCACATGATAGAATTTGACCGATGATGATGATATCCGCCTCCCTCGGTTGAGGATCCCAACTGACTCGAAAAACCAGTTCTCGCTCCATATCCTGTGCAGCTTCTTTCTCTCCAAGCAGTGCAACGAATTCGAACAGGGGGAGAACGATTCGCTCGAGGTTCTTTTACCTTGCCATTCGAAAAGGTGACTCTACTCTATCCACTCCAACCTTCCCTTCCTAGTCACTGTTCAAACACACAGAATACGTCTGTCCCCACAGAAAAACCACCTGTCGCTCGTTCAAATGTAATGTAACTGTCGGACAGACTGAGATCGCTTTTCGATGTCTCGGCAACACGTGTTTGCAAAGACTCGTGGAACGATTTTGTCACCAGTTGCTTTTGGAACTGTGTTCTGAGGAGAATTTCGGTTAGATTTGGAATTCGTTTATATTTTTTTTTGCACGCTGTGTGAAACGAGTACAAGGCCGACGCGGTTTGTGAATATTAGTGCTTCAGGTTTTTGTGAGGGGAAAGAAAAAAAAACGGAACAAAAGGCAGGTGGTTTGTGTGTGTGAAGTCGGAACCGGCATCGCGACTAGGAGTAAAAAAAAAAAAAACAGGATTAAGGGGGTTTTCAGGTAAGAAAAATTTTTTAGTTTGTCTAAAATGTATAATTTGGATCGAACACTTGGAACCGAGATTTTGCAAAAGAGTATAAATGGATAACATTTATCATATTTAGTGTCACTTATTAGAAAACATATATAAAAAAGTTTTAAGAGTATTATTATAATGAAAAATTATTTAAGTACAATATTTTGACAAAAAATAAAATAAAACCGTTTTTTAAAAATTTCCCCTTTTTAGAAAAATGCTTCATTATAAAAATTTTGCCTGAAAAAAGCTCAGACCTCTAAAGGGAACTAGAATTTTTAAAAAAAATATAACTTGAAGGAACCCTTTTTTTTAACAACAGGGGAAAGAAATTTAAAGAAAAACACCGATAAAATTATTTCAAGGGGTGGTAACTGAAAATAATGTGAATTTTAAAAAACCCTAATTCAGACTCTCTGATAGCTTACTTTTATTAACACAAAAATATTTTTTATAGAAGAATTTTTTATAAAAGGAGAACGTTTTGAAAAAAGGTTATTTTAAATTAATTTTTTGCCAAAATATTGTATTTAAATAAAATTTTTTTGTTATAATGTCCTTAAAATTATTTCGTTCATGTATTTTAATCTAAGTGACACTAAATATCATGAAAATTATCCATTTATCCCTTTTTAAAAAACATTTTTCCCAACGTGAAAACCCAAGAAAGCCTTTTTCATAATATGGGGCCTTATACAGGCAACAGATTTTCTGATATAAAAGTACCCCATTTGTGTCATATGATCTAACTGTGGTGAAAGTGTAGAGCAATCAATGTATTTAATTATGCTATTCATTTCTTTTTGAGTAAAACTGTTTATACTGTGTAAAATGTTTTTCATTTCATCTTTTATAATTTTTTGGCAAACTGATTTTCAATTTAACTTGTTAAAAAGAAAAATTACCTATTTTAAGTACGCGCTGCATTTTGGAGATGTTGTTTCTGTCTGAAATTTTTTTTCAATTTTCTCTCGTTTTTAAACGATTTTTTTTTAAAAAAAAAATAATTAGAAGACTTAAAATGAAATTTAAATCATATTTTCTTATAAAAAATTTAATGCTATTAATTAGAAAAGAAGTTTAGAATGGAGTTTGTTATATATTTTTGAAGAAATTTTAACATTTTATTTGCTTTTACCATTTATGCATGCAATTATTTTTTTAAAGTTCTAATTCCGACTGTATTCTTTTCGACCAAAGCAATAACAGCAAAAAAACATTTTGTATTCTTCAATCTAAAGGCCTAAGCGCATTGTATACTTTTGCACGCAATTTATGAAAAACAAAAATCCTTTTGGATTTGTTACCATTTGCAATTAAATATCTAATTTCAGGGAACGAGCACTTTTTGTTTCATTTTTCATCAATAAATTGTTGCCTAAAATAAATGCAACTCAAGCTTAAGCTGTGAAATAAGCGAAATATGAGATTTTTTTAAAAATTAAACTCAAGGTATACTTGCTTAACTATTTCGTTCATTCTTTATTTCCTATTAAAATATATTTAATTTATTGTATTTATGTGGCAGTAATAAATGTATATAACTATTTTCACGGAAAAATTTGTGAGCAAACTGGTAGGTCTTTTAATTTCACACAGCAGCAACAAAAAACAATACTATCCCCTCATGTTCTTCGAATAATTGAACATCATGAATTCGAATAATATTACTTCTACAAAATTGTAGAAATAATATTAGAAGATGTGAATTTTATTCTTAAACAAAAACAGTTAAAAGAATTCCGCTCTACATTCAATTTCCATGTGATACATTTAATTGTAATGGTAAATAGACAATGAGTAATTTATTTGAGGAAATGTGTTCCGTTTTATATAAAGAAGAAATAAAATATGGATCTCAGAAAGTTTAAAAGACTGTAACTTAAGAAGAATGTTTTGAATATTTAGAATGAAATATATATCTTAGAATATCAATCGCGACGAGCATTATTAGAGTCTTAACGAATCTATTATTTCAGAAAATTAAATTTAATAGAATAACTACTCGGCTTAAGTATTGCACAAAAAACTGAAAAAGATGGTTGTAAAAAATGTTTTATTCTAGAAGAATGTGCTAATAAATATACTTTATTTAAAAAAAAAAGCACTTTGAATATTGCATGTTATAAATAAACTTTTATTTAAATATTATTTAGATATTGCATAGTAAATTTTATATCTATGTGTATGAAATGCTCTTAAAGTCCTTATAAAATATAACTTCTCCTGCAGCTTTTGATAAAAAAGAACGTTAAAAATAACCGAGCCCAAGACAATTGTTTTCTATTCTTTACAGTAGAGCGTGACGAAGAATCGAATGTATATAGCTTGGAATATTTACGATTTTAGGAAGAAAACCAGGAAGCAATGTTATTCTATAAGAAAATGGCAAATAAGTTAGAATCGGTTATTCTTAAAAATACTGAAACATGACCCAGAAATTTCTGCGTTTCGAACATTTCCGAGCAAGCATTTGTAACTGTTCTAAGCGTTGAATTATTTTAATGCATTGTATGATTATATCAACAAATAATTCATTATTAGTAAGTTAAATTTATTAAATAATAAACAAACTGATTGCTTTATTTAAAGAATGTATATATAGATTATGCAGATTCTTAAACGATTGCCTTTTTTTAAAAAAATTTTTCTCCGCTTTATTTTATGTATTCAAATAGTTACTTTCGCATATTTTATTGCAGTTGTTCTTTTAAATATGTATTTTTATAATCATGACACAGATTTTCTGGAGCTCGCGTGCTGCACTTTCTTTAGCTAAAATTATACGATTCAATTTTTTAGTTCTGACATATCTCAATATTGTTGCAAACATGTATCGCTACTTTTGCTGTCAAACAAATTTAATCAGTACTTCCATTTACGACAAATATTTATTCATCTGTTCTATGGAAAAAGCTTCTGAATTACTGCTTTCCAAAGTCCTTCATGTCTAGCTTTGTTACACTTTCTCTGCGAAATTTTCAGGAAGTTATGGGGCGGGAAGGGGTTAGCTTGTACGCTCTAAAGAAGGTCGAGAGAGGTATCCCCTTTACACCTCCCACGTTTTCGCCAGTAAATATGGGATTTCCGTTTCATTTTCTGGATGTTCCCCTTTTCCTGTTCCCCCTTTCAGAGTGGCCGCTGATAATAATGGCATAAATCAACGAGCTAAATGACGCATATGGACTTTTTGGTAAGTGGCGTTACCAATTAACGCCGGATATTACTTCAGGAAAGACCGGATTTTTACATTCTAAAGGGGAAACACCGGAATATGTGTGCTGGAAGCTCATTTGGGAAACCATTATTACAACATTAGTGAAAAGCGTATATTTCCTTCAAATTTATTGTCATTAATTTTCCGTCTACTAATGAAATTTCTGAATGGTAGCCTACAAGGTTGAACATCTTGACGAAGAAAAGACTGGCTCTTCATTAAATGTCCGTGCAAGAAAGGTTGATCAACTAAGATCTTATCTTAAGAAGCTTAGGTTTGGTTTAGAGTCCTTACTTTTCATAATCCCTGCACGTACCATAGTATTAATGGGAAGATTGTCCTTTTGTTTCTTGGCCCTTTTTTTCTGAAGTTATATGTTGGGTTGTGTTTCGCAGTATTATATTTATTATTGTATTGATCTCCGTAACGTGACCAATGAGTGTGTTCGATGTCGAGTGGCAGAGTTAATTATTAATACTCCTACTCTATTCTTCATTGCCACTTGTTGGAGAGAGAGATTAGATTTAATATTTTATTACTTACAAGTGAGATGAAGATTTTTTCAACATCGATTGAATTGTAAGTGCATCCTACAGTCACACTACATTACTACTCTTACAATGTGTATATTACAATACTACAATATGTAATACTACTACTGCAATGCTACAACACTACTCTTACAATATGTATACTACAATATGTAATACTATTACTACAACATTACTCATACAATATGTAAACTACAATACTGCAATATATAATACTAATACTGCAACACTACTACTACAATACTAGAGCACTACTACTATAATATGTATACTACAATACTAAACTAAGTAATACTACTACTACAATATTACAGCACTTTTACTGCAATATTACAACACTACTATTAGAATATGTATACTACAGTAAGTAATACTACTACTACAGTACTACATCACTTCTACAATATTACAACTCTACTACTACAACACTACACTTACAATATGTATACTACAATACTGCAGTATATCTATATATATAAGTAATACTACTACTACAATACTACAACACTACTCTCACAATATGTTTACAACAATATGTAATACTACTACCACAACACTGCTCTTACAATATGTATACAACCAGTAGCACACACGGGAATTTTTCAAGGGGGGGGTTAAAGTCACATTTTGTATCATGCTCTTTTGACATTTGTGATGGGAATAAAACAGTAAAAACTAATTATTGAATAATGCATAATTAATAAGGCTAATCATTAATACAAATACTTAATTAAATTTTACTTACTATATACTTAGAATTATAATCAATCGGAAAAAAATCAAGGGCTTTGGGGGTCCGGAGCCCCAGGACACCCCCCTTGTGTGTGCCACTTATACAACAATATGTAATACTACTACAACAACACTACTCTTACAATATGTTTACTACAATGCTACTATATGTAATACTACTTCTACAATACTACAATATGTAATACCAGTGGCGCACACAAGGGGGGGGGTCCGGACCCCCAAAACCCTTGATTTTTTTTCGATTGGTTATAATTCTAAGTATATAATAAGTAAAATTTAATTAAATATTTGTTATTAATGATTAAATTTATTAATTAATGCTAATTATTTATTCAATAATTAGTTTTTACTGTGTTTTGTTCCTGAAAATCGACAAAAATCAAAATAGCATGATACAAGAATGGTGAACTTTCAACCCCGACCTCCCTTTGAAAAATCCCTGTGTGCACTACTGTGTAATACTACTTCTACAATACTACAACACTATTACTACAATTCTACAACACTACAACTACAATATTTTAACACTACTACTACAACACTACACTTACAATACTACAACACTACTACTACAATATGCTGCAGTAAAAAAAATGAAATCGAACTCCCAAATGAACTTGCTAAATATTTGGTTAAGATAAAAATATTAATAATTTCGATCAAACACTAACATTTTTTGGCCGTGTAAAATTTTTGATTTTATAAATTATTTATATAGAAGATCAATTTAAATTTGGTACATTTGGAGTTGTAAAAGTTTGTCCTTTCAACCAAAAAAAAACAACTCAATCAACCGTTTGGTTTTTCTTACTTTGGTGCTCACTTCTAGCGTTGCCCTCAGCAATTTATTTTGCTGAGGATAATCAAATAATCTTTGTCGTGAACTTCGTGACCAATAACATTGATGTGAATCTGTAGGGTGGAGTTTTCCTTCTACTGGAAACCCATCCTACGGAATAATGTGAATCGCAAAATTAAATGGAACTAGATATCAAAGTCCTTAAGTGATGTGGTGAAGAAGTTTGGAGAGTGAGATATCACCTCAGCTGTCATCCTTGTCACTTGAACTAGTATAATTGCGAGGTTGTTCGCCAATAGCCCTCTTACCACTTAGAGCAACATTAAATCAACCAATTTACTTTCTATTTTAAGAAGAATTAGGAACTGGTTTTAACTGACTTTTCCTTTCTTTTCTTAGAAGGAAATAATATGAAAAAGTAATAAATATATTAATCTCGAATAAAATCGTACTGGTGGTTTTATAATATTCTTCATATGTAGGATGTCATACATCCTCTAAAGCAAAACAAAGTACATATAATATCCATGTAGCATTTCAATTTTCATATATTGACCATTCAGTTTTGGTGATTTGGTGATTTATTTTGGGTGATCTACTAGCAAAGAGATTGTACGGTATCTATAGAAAAAAAAATTAGATATATAATATGCTGAGTATGTTAAAGCTCTGCAGAAAAGCATTGCTTATGTTATGTGCTAAATTACGTGCACATAAGAATATTTGAATAAACCTTTGTAATATAGTATACAGTAACTTGAGATTTTTACTCGACTTATGTGGCTTCAGTAGGATTAAAACAAATTGCAATTACTAACATAAATTTAATCCGGGTTAAAAAAAAAGCAACGGAAAAGTAAAGAAATTTTGGTAGCAAAGTCAGTAAACATCATCACATAATGATGATATCTGTAAAAGGTTGCCACGGCGGATGACAAAAAAATGTATGAGAAAATCATGCCCAAGTACAGAAAAGTATAAGTCACAGAATTTCATTACACCCAATTCAATTCATTATTCAATAAAATATTAATACTCTTTGAAGTTTTAATTTTTATGTAATGCATTTTAATTTACGTAATAAGCTTTAATTTGTTTAACGTTCATTATTAACAATGACGTTTAATAATCTATCTTTGACTCTTGAATTAATTTATTATGCACGTCAATAATTAAAATAGTTAGCTGTTAATTATCAATACGTCTTGTGATACGTTTTAAATCTATATATATTTAAGGATGATATTTAAAGTTTGAAATAATCTATTTATTATCTTTTGAGTACTCTTTAATTTTACTTCATTAATCAATTAAGGAACAAGAAATGTTAATTTTTTTATCGATATGTAGTTATTTTGATAAGCGATACTTGCGAATGCTAAAAAACTTTATAGTATATATAGAATACACATTTGTTTCTGATTTATATATTTTATTTTCAAAAATTAAAATCGTGAAGCAACACTTTAAAATTATTTCATCAAATGATTATCTAAGGAATTCTAACATTTGAAAGGTTTCCAAACAGCAACAAACGGCATATATTTTGCTATCACAATGCCTTGATATAAATTAAAATTACTGAGATGTAAATCTTTTGCTAAGACCATAGTAATAAATATAAATTAATATTTTTATAATGTATTAAAATTATGTCAAATGCAATACTCTTTTAATCAATCTCTTTTAATAATAATTTTAATACTAAATTTTTTAAAGCATTTAAACCAGTTCGAAATTTGAAACAGTCGCTTTCATCATATTATTAAGAATTCAATTCACTAAAACTCTTAATTGTTCATGTACCATAGTATTTATCTCTAAAGAAAAGTGAATGTAACAAGAACAATTGACTAAACATTTATTAAACAGTATCGGCTTTATTGATAGATTCGTCAAATTTATCAAAATGGCAGAGAGAAAATTGAAACTCTTCGATTAAATTAATCTATGTTTAAAATAATCAAAATCCGGATTATTTGATCGTTAAATAATTTGAATAAATACTGAACCATTTATTTATTCCTTTCCTTCTGGAATACTGGATGAAATAGCTTTAAAATTGAATTAGCTGGATAATTTACTTTAAAATTAGCTAATGTGCAAGTTATTCACTCATAAGTTAAATAAATGTGTATTAAATAAAAAACAAAGTTTGGAACTAAGGTTAAAATTCGTGCTATTTTGTGTGTGTGTGTGTGTGTCGCAACGCTTACACACCACTTCAGTTTTTATTGCTGTAACTCTCTTTCCATAAAAATTTCTATTTGCAATTAAGTACTCGTTCGAGACACAAGCAAAAGATGACTCATGTGATTGCCAGGTGTGAAAGGAAAAAAATAATTTGAGAATTTTCTTGGATAGCGCGTGTGGATCATTTGCTATTTAATTATTGTGATGGTAGACTTCCTTTTCATAAACTAAGTCTCGATTTGCACCGATTACTTTCGGTTATAAATTCATTTACTAGACATTACTTCTGACTTAAGAAATTTTCTGAGTTTCTTTTTCCTTAATTAAAGTTTTTCTTGATTTAAACAAAATAGAATCCGACTGAATCAGATTGAGCATTTTATGCTTTCTTTTTTATTGATTGGAGCTTTGTTTGAAATGTATGTAAATCGTCTCATACAGCTCCAGTTTTTGATTCCTAAGAATTCGAGCTACGTTAGGGTAACAGAGAAAACTGTCAGGTGTTGAACTTCACACATTTTAATTTCAAATAACAAAAAGATACTTGGGAACAGCTAGTCTATATAATTATGAACTACATTAGTAATTATTACCATCAATAATTTGAAAATCATTAACAATTTATAAATCTGAAAAAAAATCAGTAAAGGATTAGTATACTTTTACTGTTATGATACTCATTTACGGTTTACAATACTTTTTTTCAAAAAAAAGATATTTATATTTCTATGAAAAGAGTATTAAAATATATTTTTAATCCTTTATTTAAAAGTAAATTGTATTTATTCAATTAATTAAAAATAGTGGACATAGTATTAACGAATAGGATTCTTTGGCAAAACGATTTTTAAAAAACCGGTAGTCTTGTAAACATTTGTAAGCAGAATTTTTCTTTTATAAAATCTTGAGTAAACGCCTTAAATATTTTTAAATTTGTGAAAATCAGGACAAAAAATATTCATCAAACATTCCTGTATCTATATTTAGACGGATTCAATTTTATATTCATTGAGAAAAGTCCGAGGAAAAATAACTGAAAAATGTCGCTAAGTAAAGAACATAACGTTCAGAATTTAAGGGTATCATTCAAATACGTTTATTTTTCTTTCACATTCCGAACCTGAGAGCAATGCGAAATTTTTTTTCTCACCTGTATAAACTCACGTTACTGCATAGCAACCTTTGCGGTTTTTCTGCGAATCACAATTACTGTTACTAAGAATGGCGTATTTTTATTGAAAATAAATTCGCAAAAAGATTTTTTTTTTGAATTGTCTGAATCATCATATTTCTTCGGAAAGCATTTTTTCCCTCTTCTTTTATAGGAACATTTTAATCCAAAGTGCGCATCGTAGAATAAAATTTAATACTCCATTTTTCTGTTATTCTTTTTTCTTCTGTGTTATGAAATAAGTCAATGCTCTTAGATTTACAGGGACAATTTTTTAATTTTACAAAGAAACACAGTTATAATAGAACTTTTGAAACAGGCGGAAAATACACATGAAACCAAAATAAAAAATACAAAAATTAAAATATATATATATATATATATATATATATATATATATATTTGTTATTTTATTGTATAGGGGTAATAATAATTATTATATTTGTGTTTTGTTAATTACTGGATCTCTAAAACCTAAAATGCGCCTACGCATTATATCTTTTCAATGAAAGTAAATTTAAATTGTAATTGTAAGCGTGAATTGATATTTATCTTTATTATTCTTAAAAATAATTTAACGTTCGAAGAGAGTTAAAAGTAGAGTAAAATTTTCCCGCCATTTTCAGGGAGAGAATTTTAAGATTATTTTTCAGTTTTAAAAGAAAATTTAAAGTTCAGCAAATATTTGGAACTATACAAAGTACTCTGAAATGTCTGCAGAATCTTAGTACGCTATTAAAATATCATTCTTGGTACCGAAGTAAGATATTTATTCATTATTTTTGATGTAAAATACGTGGCTAAGGTCGCTGAGTGGTCATTGTCACGAACTCGCCGCCCGGATTCGTTGAATCGTGGGTTTGAGACCTAGTGCTACCGAAAACCCGGCGTGTACACGTGTTGATGCCTGCTAAATCTATCGTGGCTCAAAGTCCTCATGCTGGTGGAAGCTTGGAAAGTGGAGTGACAGCTCAGTGTCGTTCTTGTCATTTGACGGAGGTTTAAAGTTACGAGGTCTTTTGCCAATAATGGTAGTATGTGTACTGAATGCGATGTTAATAAAAAATCAAATAAATTTCTCTAGTAAATTGCATCTTTAATAAATTAATTTTTGAAACTATGTTGTGTTTATCTCATAGAATTTGAATAAAAAGTTCATTTTTTTTTTGCCATATAGATTTCATGAAGTACTGTATTGTTTATTTACTGGTTATTTTCATATATATATAAGCTGTTAAAAATAAATAAATAAACTAAAATTCCTTCCAGCAATACATTATACATGTTGTTTTATCCATTTGCACAAATAATATTTATTTTTGAACTAATTTTTTTATAAACTAAAACTTCTGTTTTGAAAAATTGAAAAAAAAAAACAACTTATTCGTATGAGAGTGAAATTATCACTAAACAAATTAAGAATTCAATCAAAAAATAAGATAGCCATATCTCAATGCAATCGTACTATAAAAGTGTAATAAAATGTAGAGAAAAAAAAGAAGGTAAAAATTAAATTTTCCTTTCCTTATGATTTAGAATAGTACGCGATTAGAATTTCCATTGCTGGTATATATATTTTTTAAAATTTTATTCTTATTTTCAAGTATTGAACTGCCTTTAAACGTTGTCACTTGTGTCTTATTACAAATTTCAAGTATTATCCAGTTAAATAATTTCGATAACAATTTGATATTCAATTTTTAATATTATTTTGAGTAATATCGTAGAAAAAGAACTGCACAAATTTTATACATTACCCACAAACAACAAAATTAACCTGTTTTAAAAAATTTTTTTTAACTGCACGACCAGAACCGAAAAGGAAACTTGCGTTTTAACACTAAAAAATATAAATAAAAGTAAGAACAGAGGGTGAGGTAATTGAACCGAAAACAGACAAGATTCACTTCACAAATCTACGGTTTATGGTTCACTGAGTTTGTTTGAGGAAAAACAAAAATAGATTCTAAAACAGAAGGAAGACGTGATATATGTTGCGTCGCTGAGTCGTAATTCTAAACGTTTTCTTGTCATAACTCCTTATGTTTGAAAGCCTTTTCAATAAGAATTAATGTGAGATCTAAAATTGTTATCAATGACAGCCATTTGACGATTTAATTCCTTGAAAACAGCTTACATTTCGAATAGGAGAAAAGATTGTGCCTGTATGTATTATTATACTTGTTTTTATTGAATGCTGTCAACGAATAATGTGTTTTCCTGTACTTATTCTATAAAATAATAGTTTGTTTTAAATCATTTATAAATTTTTTTACAAAAGTTCTTGCTAATACTTTTTATTTATTCCCTAAAAGACGGTTGAGAAGTCAAGGTTTTAGTTCTTGATGCTAATTGAAGAAAATAGACATTTCATAAACTATGATGTTCTACTTGCTGAAAATGTTTAAATAAGAAAAAAGTTAGAAAAAAATTCAATCAAAACATAAAATAACTTTCTTTTCATTTTATAGAAATAACAAGAAAATAACAAATGGAAAATACATTATTTAAAGCACATGGAAGGTATTTTTTGATTTGTTTATTTTAGCAGCATTTTTAATGTATGAGTTACTTTAAAAAGAATGAGAACGCTTATGAATTTAATCAAAATTTTATCAATAAGTTTTATTCGCGTGTCTACAGTTTTAAAAATAGAATTTCCTCCAACGTCAAAAATTTTCATGCATTCGAAACATAAAATATAAGTTTTACAAAAATTCAGTTTTTTTTTCATCGTTTAGTTTTTATTTCATATGTAGGGTAATTTTTGTAATTTCTTCTGAATAACTATTTCAGCTTCATTCGGATTCTTCAGGCCATATGTACGACAATAGGACTTAACGCGGAGCACGTTTTCAAACAGAAAAAAAGCCTCGATTCTTATAAAAATTTGCGACATTGTAACTCATGCATTTGCTTATAATATAGTGTTTTTAAGATTTCAAAATATTTCATAAATAATCAGTTTTTCCTTTTAACAAGCAAAAGGATACCTCATTTAGCATTGCGGTGTAGGAGAAAAAATGCGAAACACATTTTATAAAAGAAAAAAATGTGTCAAAAAATTCGGATAAAAATGATTAGTATGATAAAGTAAGTAATTCTCTTCAGAATGGTGAAGCCAAAAAATAATATTAATGTTTAAGTACTTTTATATCTGGAAAAATATTCCGAATTTGGGTCCTATTCTTTAACATTAGCCGAACATTGCCTTAAGATGTCACATAGTAATTCCGCAGAAAAAGATTTAAGGCTCCGGTCTGTTAGCCATCTTGAATGCGTGAACATTATTAATCTTACAAATATTTTCATTTTCCCTCTTAAAACTAGACTAAATCATAGATTTGAATGCAATACAGAACATCCAAAAGAAAAACTATAAGAAAAATGGAAGTTTTACTAGAACTACATCTTTTTCCTCCGATTTCTGGGCACACTTTTAAATATTTGTTAAATACCTGAAGCTCTACAAATGAATCCTTTCTTATCTTTTCTGTTTCAGAGCTACTCAATTTGTTGTTCTGCTAAGTTTTGAAAGTGAAAAAAAATAGAAATTCGCACGTTCACGAATTCAAAATAGTCGGTTGACGAGGATCTAAAATTAATAGGAAATAGAATATGATATCATCAAATTTATGCATTTCATTTTCCCCGTCTTTCTTTCAAAATCAATACATTGTTCTTCCTCTTTTTGACAAGATATTCAGAAATGAAAAAAAAGTTCATGAGAAAGATAAGATCTCCTGATGAAATATCTGTATTTAATTATGATAACAAAACTGAATCTTATTGTATTATTCTTTGACATACTGACTTTTGTAAATGTTTTTCATAATGTTAAGTTTCATTGAAGTACTGCATTTAATTTCTATATAACGGTTATTCTGCAGAGTTTTGATTGAAATTCTTTTATAAATGGTATATTATTCATTCATTGATAGTTTTCAATATTTGGTCAATAATTCAGATGATTGATTATTAAAATAATTACCATTCATAAAAGATTGGGTTTCTTAAATTAATTTTCAAAATTATCAAGAAACTACATGGTGGTATCAAACAAACTTGCACAACTTATAAAACATTAGAATTTAATATATTTGACAATTTCAGCAAAAATATTAATAATAATTAATGTTTGTAGTCTAATTATTTTCCAAATTCTAGTGTTTTTTTTTTTTAGTAAAATTATAAATAACCTGGAATGCAATTAAAAACTACAATTTGAACAGTAAAAAATTAACGGTCGATTTAAGGCAATCTAGAATTAAGCACAGATGTCTAAGTTACATGTAAAATGTAATATTGAAATTTGTACAATATTTTCACTGTACGAAAAGCTTAGAATAATAAGTGTTTCCCTCTTTAATATGGAATTCGAAAAATGACACACTTTCAAGCTTTACTCCATGCAAGTTTTTGGAAACAATGGAAAACATTTCTTGTCCAGATGTTCTTGTTTCGATTGCTCAAAAGTTTAGTTTTTGAGAAAAAGAATATTGAAAAAAAAAAAAAGTGAGCAATGAAATTATATTAGAATGTTTAATTCTTGGCTTGACATTTAACTGTTGCATTTACTTTTTTAATTCTTTAATTCAAGAAAACTTTTATGTTATATATTTCTTCTTTTTTGTGTTTTGATTGTTTTTTTATATTTTATTTCGAAAAGGATTAATCCATGTCAGATATAACTTTGGATTAAATTTCTCAATTAAATTCCTACAAATTCAATTTATAACAGTTAATTTAAATTTTAGAGTGAATTTATAAGCAAATATAATTATGGGAGCTATATTGACAGTGTATTTTATAAAGTACAATGTATTTATTCTCCTTTAAATATATTTATATTCAAGCAACAACATGTATATATAATGCTTTATTTAATTAAATATCATTTGGATAAAAGTAGTTTTAAAAACATTAAATATCAACATCAAACGATTTTTATTGAATAATTTTTTCAACTGGAAGATATCGTCTAAAGAATATAACTTCGAATTCTTTTAACAAGGAAAAATTTGTTTAAGCTTATTTTAGAATTTTATTGAAATTTATTTATGCAGAAAAAGTTTCTTAAATAATTATTTATTATTGTGATTATTTATGCTCTACAACTATATTTTAAATAAAAGTAAGAAAAGGCGATTAATAATCCTTAAATAAGTAGTTGTGAAATACTATTTATTCTAACAAAATTCAAAATTGGAATAGAGGTAATTTGTTCTAGCATTTTCTGTTGACATATCATCAGTGATAAGCAATGACCTAACTTAAATTTTGCCCGTGTGATTATTTCATCAGGAAAGCTCAAATGTTGGCTTATAAACATACGAGAAGGATTTCATGTAATAAAGTTGAATAAGAAAGGCACATTTTAAGCCTTGAAAATACGGCTTCTACGTGCAACTCATTTTTTCCTATTTGAATCCGTCATTACTTTTAATAAGATTAATTTTACCCAAGGTTAAGTACTTCAACTTCTACTAGAAAATCTCAGGAAGATTATTATGCTTATTATCTAATGATTTTGAATATTCCTAAGTATCGAGAAGGTAAAGAATAAAAACAAGTGGATTTTCTTTGAAACGGGAAAAGGACAAAAAATTGTCGTAATTTTAGAAGTTCATTTTTCACACATGCCTGAATTCTCATACTTATATAAAGACATTCCAAACTCACGACGCAAATATACATTTCATTCAAGAAAAACATTTAAACATCCAACATAAACTAGTCGAGGGATTACTTCTGCATTAAAACAATAAGAGATGGCATAATATTGAAGACCTTGTAACGAAAAGTTAATTTCATAACTTTGTCTGAAAAATTGTACGTGTTTTCGAATATTTTTGGAAACTTCCTGGAACATGTAAATTTCATTATATCTTCAAGGATATTCGTAATTTATGACACTTCCTTTATTTATACGCATCTTATTGTGTCTAAATAAGATGATGATTTTACTGAAAGTGCGATTTAATAATTTGGTTAGAAATTAAAACGTTTAAATTATTTTTCAGTTGTCCTTCGCATTTTTCCATCGTATAATTTTCTAATTATTTCGAAATTACTAAATAAAGAGTTAGTATTTTTGTTAATATCTATTTTTGTTCAATTTCATTTCATACAATTGTCTTTAAATAGTAAGGTTCTGTATTCGACATACTGTATTTTATTATACCAATACTGAAATTAAATAGCTCTTTTACGTATTTAATGTTTTTCTCTTTCTTTTTTGTTCTTACAAATCGTACCGTATGACTTACGTTAAGTACATGTCTATAGTAATATATAAATAAGAATAATAATAAACATCTTATGCTTAAATACTCGTGTAAGATATGTATTTTTTAAAAAGACAAATTTCGAAAGAAAAAACATTTCAACACTAGGTTTACGAACATTTTTATATACTTATCTTTAAGAACACAAGACTTAGGTAAAAATGACATTTTGTAGAAAAATCATTATATATTCGACTTCTTTCAGGGAGCAATGGAAATAATACTCACCATATAATTTATATATAAATCATTCTAAATTTTTTTCCCACGACATTCTATGAAGTTATTAATGCAAATTGCCTTATATTGTTGGTTACAAAATTATGAAAGGAAGATATTGTTATCTTTTGTGCATGGGCAGTGAAAAAATTTTTCTTTATAAAGACCCATACCGCATTGAGCATTCAATGGTTTCATTTCAAATTTTAATGTATTGTTTTTCTTGTACATTGTCAATATGAATCGGGAAATTCGATTGAAAATTCTGGTTATTATAACTAAATCTGGTTATTATTAGAGAAAAATGGGTAATTTTTAAGCAAACGTTTTTATTACGAATATAGAAGATATTTGTACGAAAATAAAAACGAACATAGAAAATTGTTAACAAAAAAAAAAAATCTTTTCTGAAAAGGACAAATTATTTCCAGCTTTTTATGACACAGAATAAAATATTGGATAAAAAATATGTTTCTTTTTCAACTTGGTGGTCCTAAAAATAGGCAAATTGTTGAAACTTTCCTAGAAAGTGCGTGTTCAAGAAAAAATGTGCCCTAGATGCCCAAAATTACTTAGCATTTCGTCAAATATTTCTTTAATATTTGATGATGATGATGAGTTTGGTGTTTTATGGCGCAAGAGCCAGTTTTGGCTATACTGCGCTAAACATTCAATAGGTCTTGTATCTGGACGGGAAAGAAGAATTGGATGACAAGATGGAGGGTCGAAAATAGAGAAGGATCACTGAAAGGACCCATAGGTCGTGACACCATGTTTACACAAGATAGTAAACCCCTTGGGAAAAGGAAAAGATCATTAGGGTACCTCGGGATTGTGACACCCGTACCCACCTAAGGAAGGTGAGCCCCCTGAGGGGTCTTTAATATTTGAAAAAATATCTAAAATGCAGACATTAATTAACATTTTCCTATTTTGTTTAGTTGATAAGGCATATCAATTTTTATCACTGAAAATCTGAACTAACAAAAATAATCTCGGGGATTCCTAAAATTTTAAAATTTTCTTTTATTTTATACTATTTCCTCTAGAATAGAACAGTTTTAATCAGGTTATTGAACTCGAGAAATTTAAATTTATGTAAAAAATGTATATTTCTTAAAAATTGGAATTGTATATCCACATTTGACATTGTTAGTCAGTAGCTAATAGACAAAAATATGAAAACTCTTATCACGGGTTTAAAAAACGACTTATTTCCATTTTTATTAAATGGCAAGGTAATCGTGTCAAATGTTTGGGTCACAATAAAATAGCTTACATTTATTCATTGCATTATAATTTCTTTTTGTTTCAAATTGTCGAAGATCAAGAAGTTAAAACGGTTTATACTGCACGATTTAATGATGTTATTTTGGTATTATGGAAAGAATTTTGCAAATTGAAAAAACTTTTTTGGAAGATCATGATTGGGTCACGTGATAAAACGTTATTTTTAAAATACACTGTGAAGGCTTAAAAGAAGAAAAATAATTTATCTGAATGACGAATATAAGCATAATAACGATGTTTAAATCTCATCGATAAATTTCTTTTGTATTGAAACAAATTCGATGATAAGGGTTAGGTTGAATCTTCTTTTTCGTCACGGATTATTACGTAACCAAAATCGCAGGAAGCTAAGATCTTGTCCTCTTTTCTCCTCTCCCTACCTCTGATGTAGAGTATAAAATTGTTTTGGATGAGGTAATAAACAATTCACAAATCGGAAAAAAGTCCAATTAATTATTGAATGACCGGCTAACGACCGACACATTATCATGACTCAACAAAACAAAAAGAGAATCACTATGCATATCGTTTAAATGTTGGCCCAGAAAAAAAGAATTTTTTTCAATCGCTTTTTTTTCAATGTTTCAGCTATTCTTATGATGCGATTGCTAGTTTTTCCTTAAGGTATCCGACTACGTTCAGAACCGTGATTTTAAAAAAGCGCATAAATGTCTAATTTTCATGATATTTAGTGTCACTTAGATTAGAATACATGTATAAAATTGTTTTAAGGACATTTTGACAAAAAAAGTTATTTAAATACAATATTTTGGAAAAAATTAACTTAGAATAACCTTTTTCAAAACGTTCTCCTTTTGTGAAAAATGCTTCTATTATAATAATATTTTGCCTGTATATAGCTCAGACCTCTGTACAGAGGCTCACCAGAATTTGAAATATATGAGCTTAGAAGTGGGTTTATCCATATTTTCGACAACAGTGGGAGATTTTTGAAGAAAAATGCACAATAATTATTAAATTGGTGGTAACTCTTAAAATAATGGTAATTTTCAAAATTCTAGTTGAGCTTCTATAGGAGATCTGAGCATATACAGGCAAAATATTACTATAATGTAAGCATTTTTCACAAAAGGAGAACATTTGGAAAAAGATTATTCTTAAGTTAATTTTGCCAAAATATATATATTAAATAATTTTTTTGTCAAAATGTCATTAAAACAATTTTATACATGTATTCTAATATAGGTGACACTAAATATCATGACAATTATCCATTTATGCGCTTTTTAAAATCACGGTTCCGAACGTAGTCGAATACCTTAAGTCATGAGTTTTTTATTTACAGTCTCGTGGTAAAAAACACAAATGCTCAATTTTGTTGAATACATACCTCTTATCTGTCATTGTGTATGAAATTCCCGTTCTTCATCTTGGAAATCATAACGCATTTCATCACCAAGAAAATTTGGAAAGCACTAGCAATTGGGTAACTAAGTGAATGCGAAATGGTTTAGTTTTCATGTGTTCATGCTCATAGCGTAGCGAACAATGAGTTTGCCAAAGCTCAATCTTGCTTTTGTATCAAAAGTTTACTCATTGTTGATACTGAATTTAAGAACTGCGCCTTGATGATGGTGCTCAGGAGAAAGTGTTTGGTGCTCACTTATCGGTGAATCTGAGATGATACAGGTGAATAACTTCGAATTTATTTCGTAGTGGTGGTGAACGCTCTTTACATAATGAAGGAATCGTCTGCGTGATACATGCATTCAATTCTTGCTTTAATGTATGTGCTACAGAAAATAATATATTCTTCACTTCTGAATGTTTCTTTTCTTCGTCCGAATGAACTTGATTATTGGTTAAGATTCCTCAATAAAAATTCTTAATAGATAAATAAATGAATAAGATTAATCAATATAACTACGTAACAAACTTAACTGTATTAGTAAGTTTCTAACAACGATGAGAGAGAGAATAGCCACAATACATTTTTAGACCTCAGAGATAGCTGAACCCCACAGCGTATGGCAGTACTGCGAAAGTTAAACATTTATTTTCAACTGCCATCTTTTTAAAGAACCATTTCTTTTTAAAAAAATGTATGAACCGAATTTTATTTGTTTATTTACTATTTTATAGTTTCTTTACAAATGATGACCTGCTTTGGGCATGGAAGGGCTTACGCACTTAAATATCAATCCCTATGTTAATCCTATGGTGCCATTTTTTTAGATATGAGGTTGATATTTATAGAATCGATAGCACTGAGACATAGCCATCCTGCGATAGCTATGTCTTGTTGTATCCGCTTAAGCTAGAGGTGTGGGATTATCTAAAACATGAGACATTTTGTAATTCTTAACACACAACTTTTATTAAGAATAACTTAAATTACTCAATTCTAAATAACAACTTTCTTTAAGTGAGAATAAGCCACAAATTAAACTGAATATTCAAGTCAGATCGCACAACTAGATCACTTATCTTAATTATATTTAATTATCTGCCTAATCTAACTTCCTATAAAAAATATTACCTTTTATAGAGTAACCCTCCTACCTTGGTTGAAGACTCTCCTATTCTGCTACTTGTAGATAAGAATACTCAGGCCCTATTAATCTTTCTTATAATTAATATTTTTAATGAAGATGAGCGTATCCTTCTTCCTTGGTTGTAGGTCGTCTAACACTTGTTCCGAACTGTTCTGCACTAAGTTATCTCTAAGATTGCCGTTCAATCTCACTAAACCCTCTATCATTTTAAAGTATATCTTATTTGCATTTTCGCCCTGTTTCTCTTCTTGGTATTGGGTTGGAAAAGTTTTGCCATTAATCGTGGCCGTCAAAGAACGTAGGAGTTATGTTATAAGAAGAACGCGAGAGACGTCACAGCACTACCTGTTTGGTTAGGAACTACAAAGACTCAACCCCCTTAGGTGCCTCCTCCCCAGGCAGAATTTTGCTAATGCAAATCCTGGCTAATTAATTTCATCATTTCACTGAAACAGTTCAGGGATTTGATCAAATCACTTACTTTCATCAGGGAAATGGCCTTGAAGAGACGTTATTTTAAAATCTCCCGTCAATTGGTCATATATCCTTTAGGGTTTTGATCAAATTCCACTAATTTCGTGATTTCCCTGTGACATATATTCGTCGATATGTCTTCGTGTAGTCAACTGTTTGTCCTTGTCCATTAATAAATGTAATGTTATTCAAATAATTTGAGTCGTCGGCTGCTTTTCCCCCTCTCAAATTTGTAATAATAATAATTATGCGCATATAGATTGAATTTATGAGTTTTCTGCACAATTTTACAACTCTTTTTGAAGAAAATAGTGTTCAAAAATGTATAAATCCGACTTAGAGCTGTTAATCGGAACTGAACTCGATCGTAAGTTGGGGAAATCTCGTATGTATTTTAATATCATCTTATCATTTCAAACTGTAGCTTTCAGAAGATGCATGCCTGAACATTCAAATGTGCCTATCAACCAGAAGATACAGTCTTGGATGCATATACAAAGCATTAGTTTAGATCACATCATAATGCCTTTATACTGCGCATTCTAGAAAATTATGGAAATCTTTAACCTCTTGTTATTGAAAACGTTATTTGGAACACGTTAAAATGCAAATTAGTTCGTCGTTTGTCGTGGAGATTATTAAGTAAGCGAATGAAATGAAAAGTAATGTTGGAATGAAAAAAAAAGATTAATAAGTAATAAAGCAACATTACAATTTATTCTTGATGTAAAAAAGATGTCGATACTTGCGTATCATATTGTCGACCAGTTTCTTCAAACCAAAAGACATCGTCAAATGCTGCGATATGCAGCTGATAGTGGAAAACCATTCCAACGCATGTGCCCAAACGTTAATAATGATGAAGGCATTAGGCAAAACAATTGGAGAAATTGGTCAACGGTATAACGCATTAGTACCAAAATGTTTCACTAAAACCCTTGTTTCGCCTTATCAGAAAAATGATACTTAAAAATAATATGTTTCCATCTTACAATTTGAAAAACACCATTGATTGTTCTGTGTGATACATGAATAAGAAAGCAGTAAAAAAAAAAGAAAACTATTATATGACGAGATCAGCAAATGAGCGGGCACTCCATTTTATAATTTTGAATTACAATGTATTTAATTGTTCCGTGCAAAGTTTTTCAAAGAACAGAGAGAGCTTTAACCATCCGAAGGGATTATTTTATTAAAAATAATAAAACAAAACTTCAGTCGATTAAAATATTAAAAATATAATTTTCAATGGTATATAATATACCTTTAAATTAAAAGTTCATAATTAGTTGTGAAAGGTGGCTTGAATTCTGATGGAAAAATAACTGAAAAGAGGTCATTTTACCTACTTATTAGCAGCTACAATAATAGCTCGTTAACTAAAAAGCACACGAAATTGTCACAAAATACAAATGGCTTGCTAGTTAGGCGAAAAACATCACCTTAAAATCAACATTCTAAATTTATATATTATGTTATGGAGAGATGTTTCATTTTTTTTGTTCTATTATGAAACTTTAGTTTTACACAGAGTGCTCCTGAATTCATGGTACAAACATTAAGGGTGGGTACAGGACATTATAACAGTCATTTATTGTATAGAAATGTATGGGCGCAAGTGATGCGAGAAGACACAAACACAAAAAATAAGAAACGAGAGGAAAGACAAAGTGTTTTTTGAAAGCGTCGTTGACAAGTGAAATATTTACAATAACTGTTCAGCACATGAGCTATGAAGTTCAGCTGCAGTGGACATTGCTGTACCACCAACTGGCAGTCGGAGAAGATAGTCTGCCGGATTCAAAGCTCAAACTCACTGAAAATGGAAGAGGTGTAAGCGATTTTCGCTTAATACACTGCAAACGGTCTAATGACTCATTCTTACATGATGAGCAACAGCTCTTGTACTTGACTTTGGTCTATCAGCCACAGCGTTCAAGATGCTTTCTTCCGTGCTTTGACTTTTTACAGCTCTTTGTCGACCAGCATCTCGTCTGGTAACGTGGAACGAACCTGTTTCAAGAAGCTGACGATGTAACCACTGAAAAATTCCCTGTTCATTCGTCCATCAGGAAACTGCGCATTCGTACTGCAGCTTTCCCATTACCATTTGCACTGCCGTACATGTAATGCATGTCTGCTCTTTCGGCATACATAAAGTCTCCCATCGTAGATGTCAACACAATTGTGAATGGCGTTTTCCCCCTACTGAGATGCATCATGTTGAACGACGGCTAAACATCTACTGCCCCCAACCGGCAACACAACAAACCGATAACTCCATTTCTCTTATCTTTTATTTCCCCTGTTTGCACCTCACCGCGTCACTTGAGCCCATACATTACTATACAAAAAAATAATTGTTACACAATGTCCTGTATCTACCCTTAAATTTGTACCATGGATTCGGGACCACCCTGTATATCATTTTGTTCCAATGATAATATTTCCGTAGTACATTAGATTTATGAAAAACGTATTTGCTTTTTTGCTTGTCGCTTGTTCAGTGAACTTGAGATAATTAAAAATTCTGAAACAAAATATAATTATACAATACGCCCAAAAGATTTGTTTTTAATTCCTTTTGTTATTATTTGCCTTTATATCTGATCGAAACCATTCATTACATCTATACAAAGTATGATAGAGAAACTCGACTATTTTCCAATTAACCATTCAATGAAATCAATTTTACGGTCATTTTATTATATGTGTCCTTCGTGACAATCTACTCATGTCAGAGATTTTATCATTTCAACTGTATTAGCTGTGTTGAATTAATCACTGTCCGTTCAAGGTTCTTGCGGTGGGAAACGATTGAATTGAATTCGCAGGTGTAAAATCAACTTTTTGGAAAGCGTGCGAATTAATTAAGGCCAAACGATAGATTTTTGTTTCCATAGGTTAATAAAAGATGACGGTTAGAGTTTGAAAAAAAAAAAAGAATACCTAAAAAAGAGAAAAAAATTATTACCTTTTCTGCGAATTTATAAAAATGAAATTGATCGATCGTTTTTGAATATTGTTTGGTTAATTGTCATATTATTTAGAATTTTGTTGGAATAAAATGTTCTTTATTTTGAATGTTTTTAAGACATTAAAACAGTATTTCCGTTTATTGTTTCTTTCCCCAGTTGTGAAAAAAGTAACATTTGGGAAAATAACATTGAAATAAAGAACCATTGTCGTGCATTTTGACAGTAACTAATTTTTTCAATTAATCAGATTCTTGTCGCCTTTTTTCAAAGTGAATTAAGAATTTGAAGACTGGGTTGCTTCAAAATTATTTATAAGTCCTTATAATTCATAAGGCATTTTGTAAAATTGTATGATTTTAGTTTTTCAATTCCTACTATTAGCTCACTCTCTCTCTCTATTTATTTATTTATATATTTATCTTGTTCAAATTTTCAATCGTTAATAAAATACTTTCTATTCATCCAATCAAGATCAAATAAACTTTTTTAAAACTTGTAGTCGATGACACTTGATGTTAACACGGTTTTTCAAATAATAATTAATTTAATTAAATTTAATTAATTACGGTTTTGACGCTAACTTAGATTCGTCTCTACTGTTGTAACAATGTAACTGTTAAAACAAAGACAAAAGTTGGCGTCGAAAACCTGTTTTTCAGCCAAACCGAGTGTGCATTATTACAACAATACAGACAAATCATGCTCTTTTTTCAATTTCTCTCTCTCTCTACTGTCAATTCTCTCTCCTATATATATATATATATATATATATATATATATATGCATATCTTATTCAAAATTTCAATCGTTAATAAGATACTTTCTATTCACTCCATTCAAAGTAGGAAATGACTTAAAAATTTGTTTTTATATTACTTGTTTTGTTTTTGTTTTAGCAATGTAAATAGGATAAACAAAAGGAGCTCATAAAGATAAAAGAGAAGCATTGAGAAACATTTAGAAAAAACGCTTTCTCATTTTAACAAGGATAGTTTTGAAGAAATATCAAATTATTTGTAGATTATTTATAACTTTTACTGTTGGAAAAAAAAATCTGAAATTGATATATATATATATATATATATATATGATGACTAAATATTTATTTTTACTTTCTTCAGCATTAACTTTCTTGCAGTAAATAATTCATAATCCCTATACGAAAAAAAAATTAAAAGTTAAGTTTTTCTCTTCTTTTGCCATTGTTAATATTTTAATTACAAAATAAATTATAGAATAAATATATTTTAAAAGAAGATGTACATATTATTTCAATAAAAATAACCCTTTATAAAATTAAAATTACGAGTTTCTTTAAAGATAGATATATAACTGAATAATATTATAATTTATCTGCTATATATCTACCTTAACAAAACTATAATTATTATTGAAAATAATTATAATAAATTATTAATAATTTTAATAAACTAATAATAATTGTAAGAAATTAATAATGGATTGTAATAAATTATTAATAATTGTAATACATTAACAATAATTGTAATGCATTATTAATAATTGTAAAAAATTAATAATTACAATTATATTAATATTTATTATAATTAAAAATAATTATATTTAATATTTAAATTATTTTTAATTTAAAAGAAAATAAATATTGATCTATTGAGTCCAAGAGTGAAAAGTTAATATTTTTCATAATTTTAAAAGAATTTGGGCTATTTGGGAATTTCAAGCATCGATTCAACAAGCTCTCGAACTTTCAAAATGAATTACTCTCAAACGCCATCATGCAGATTCGCAATGGCTCTCATGAACATACTTTACACTTATGTGTTGCCACACAGTAGAATGCGAACATGAAATACCATCTGATGACAGCAGTTAAGTTCCGAATAGAATAAAGAATGAGAAAAAGAACAATGAGGTAATACTTGAATTAGGGTCAGTATTTGAAATGTATCACTTATCCACGCAACAGGAAGACACAAGAAACAAAAGAAGGGGAGGGGTAAAAAATAAGCAGCTTCTCTCATTCAGTTCTTAAATGAAACAGTTGCACTAATTCCTCAATATTATTATTATTATTTTTTTCGTTTCGTAAGCCTAGAAGAGTATAAAGATAACTTAAACACGAAAAAAAAAAAATTCAGTTACTAAGGAATATATTTCGGTAATAAATGATATAAATAAAAACTATTCCTCAGGTGAAAATAAATTCTTATTCTTAAATAGTACTAGTAGGGGTACCCCTATTGTATAAATTATATAACTCTGTTCAGACTCATTGTTCAAATTGTAAACCTTTAATTCACATGTATTATGTAGTTCTATTTATATGTTCTTTTTGTCACAAAATTCGTTCTTCACTTAAATTCGTCACTGAAGCTCTGCATCGTCCAACACTTCATTAATAAAATCCTCATATTTTGATAAACCTGCAGGTCTTGAAGCTTCTCGGAAAGTTGAGTATTTAGTTCCTTTGATTCTTAATACGGCTTAGTATGAGACGACGCCTTTCTTCTCCCGCAACGATTCCAGTCCAGGCAATCGTTGCAATATTTTTCTGCGACAACTTGCAATAAGGTACAATCGCAATTGTATTGGCTACATAATATGAAATGAAGCACATGGCTGCCAATTCAGCGCGTACGACACATGTGAAATCGGGATTGCTAACATGGTGAGTTATCTTGAGCGTTGGTACTTTTGCGGTAGTAAGTAATAAATTTATTACAGCATTACGAAAAACTTTTATTATATATAAAGAGAAAAGTGAATGTGTGTGTAAATAATTTAATAAAAACTGCGAAATTAATACTTTTTAATTTATCTTTTCTTCTTTACAGACTTAGACATTTAGAAAATTGGTTAATATAAAATTCAAAATAATAAATAAATAAATAAAAACATATTTATAGTAGGAATATATAATTTGAATATGCAATATCTTAAAAATAAGCTCGTATTCAAATTAATTTTATTTATTATTTTCTTCTCATTTACTTTTCGGCTTATTATCTCTTTTATTAAAATATGATAGAATTTGAAATAATTGAGAATAATTAAATAAACAAGTAATATAAAATTTTTTTAAAGTCAATTCCTACTTAGGTCAATAAAGAAAGATTTTGTTTTAGTTACTTTTTGTTAAATAGTTATATACAACTAATATAAATAAGTATATATATGTACATATGCAAGAATCATAATATTAAGTGGCAAAATAGAAACCAATTTTCCTTGCAATTTTCCATCTTCCTTTCTATATAGGGTGTTGGACAATTATTTTTGCTTGTTGCTATGTATATATATTCATTAATTAAATTTTTCGAATAAAATAGTAGAGTAAAAAGGAATCACATTCTCAAAAATTAGGCCATCCCAGGTGGGATTCGAACCCACGACCTTTGAATAAGAAGGCCAACACGCTATCTATTGCGCTACAGGGACACAGCGAGCGATTTTCTTTTTTATATATGGTGTTGGACTATTATTTTTGTTCGTTACTGTTTATTCATTAATTATTCAAATATTAATGAGTTAATGTTTGAAAAAACTGTATTAACATCAACTGACCTCCACTACAAGTTTAAAAAAAAATGTATTTGAACTTGAGTGGATGAATAAAAAGTATTTTATTAATGATTGAAAATTTGAACAAGATATACGTATACATATGTCACAGGAAAAAGATGAAATTAGGACTTTCATTGAATCCCTAAGGGAGATGATCAATTCACGCAAGATGTTAAAATAACATCTTTTTGAGGTCATTTCCCTTATGTAAGTAAGTGATTTGATCAAATCCCCGAACTGTTTTAGTGAAAATTTAATGAACAATTTAGCCATTTTTTTAAAGATATGGGATTGATATTTAGGGGATCGATAGTACTACTTATATGGTTAGGAAGTACAAGGACTCGATCCCTAGGTGTCTCCCCCTTCTAAAGAAAACAGCACAATGCAAATCCTGACTAGTTAATTTCAAAACAGTTCAGGGTTTGATAAAATCACTTACTTACATCATGGAAATGATCTTGAAAAGACGTCATTTTAACATCTTGTGTCAATTGATCCTATCCCTTAGGGATTTCATGAAATTCCTAATTTCGTCATTTTCCTGCGACAGATATACAGGGACAGTGTGAACTATATAATAGTAGGAATTGAATAATTAATCGAAAGGAGTCCAATAAGAAAATTCCTGTAAAGAAAAGTGTTATTCAAAATAAATAAAAATTCCAGATCATTTTTGAAATAATTATTTGCATCTTTTCTTTATGAGCATTGCTGAAACATCCATCTTTTGTATATTATTTTCATTTCACAGCAAAATGTACATTAATATTAGTGATCTTGAAATAGAATTTGAACTGCCTAGTTGTTATCACTAATAAGTTCAAATGTTAGATATTTTTAATTGCTATTTTTTTGTTCTGCTTTTGTTTTTCTGTATTATCTTTGACACTTTAACACATCGAAAGTAAAGACTAACTGCCATTAGTCTTGAATACCATCTGATGAGAAATTCATAAAAATAGTGAGAATCACGACTATATTCTCTTGCTACTACATTTTCGCGTGTAAGAAAATTCCAAAAAGAAAACATCAAAAAAGAAAGAAAGTGACTCAAAAATAACCACGGAAGCGTGAAAAGTAATAATCACGCAAAGTTATGGGTATTTGGATATAGTTTTGATATTTCCGTTTCCTATTTGCTTAGGCTTAGCAAAGCAAATAGTAATGGCTATAGTAAGGCATTAGTTGTTGCGAAATAAGAACCTGTCTGCTTTTTGTGAGAAAATGGCACACAATTTATTTTCTAGTCCTTTTTTTCATGGTTTTTGGCTGTAGAGGTTTTTGATATTTTTTACTCTTTATTTTTTTCTGTAATTAGCTTGTCTTTAAAACCAACAAATCTTAAAGTAATACATTTGATTAAAATTAAGTTTTCACAAAATTTAGTTTTCTAAAAATTAAGTTTTTGAGAACGCTCTGATTGCACATAACTTATAATATTCTTTTACTGTAGATAAAATTTTTTAGTTGCATGATCTGTTTGGATAAAATTGCAATTTTAAGACTCTCAAGATGTTATAGCCCTCTAATAACATACAAATAATTTTCGTGGGGGGAAGGGGAGGACAAAAATACCTCTTTAAGAAAGTTCCTTTCTTCAGTGAGGTCACTATTACTCAGTAGATAAAACAGGGGAAACCTTTTGCCCAATCATATGTAAATTAGATTATGGATTTGGTTTAATTTTTACAAAATTAGCTTTTGTTGGAAAAAAATTAGGTCTCTAGCATACTACATGTAACCAACCTCAAAGAACTTAAGTGACATTGTGCAGCAATTAGAAGATTGAGATAAGACGTTATTCTTGTCACTTGACATAGTATCAAAACTATGAGGGCCTTCAGCAATAGTCATCGTGGGACTTTAGAACTAAGTTAATTTAAATCATCATGTCAAATATTTCTATTGATAAAGGTTGGGCCTTTGGAGGGCTACTCATAATTACGTTTAAAGGCATAACTTTTAAAATCTAATTTGCATAAAAAATTTAAGAAAGATGGTACTGATTAGTTTTGCAATAATAAATATAGTTGTTGTTTCTAAATATCCTAAATACTAAAAGCAAGTTAGATTAAGATTATTTGGTAACAGATAACTATTTCAGTTACTAAAAGCTCAATTTTAAGAAAAAAGTAAATCAAGGACATTCGCTAGATTTTTTTTAAAAGGGGGAACCAATCTTTCCTTTACCTATTATTTTGGTGATTTTTAAATATTTCTTTCTCTATTCATCATTATCATCATCAACATTGGCATGCCAGCCCTTTGTGGACCTGAGCCTTCCTCAGAAGTTTATATTGAAGAACAAATTTTTTACAGCAATTGTGGTAATTGAAGAGAGGCTTATTTTTCTTTTAATGGTTTATGAAGCAAAAAAAAACCCCACGGGCCAAAAGGTAATAATCACGAAATTTGTTTCTTTACCCTAAAATTGCGGTAGGGAAATTTTTTTTACAAAAATAAAAGTTGACTGAAAAGGGGCCCCGGGCGGTTTTTACAACCCCATCTAAGCGTTGAGTTCGAAGATGCAATACAAATCTCTTCATTTTCAATACACAAGTAGTCGCGTGTAAAAAGCGTATCTTCCACAGTATCCTTTTAGTTGAATCAATTATTGGGAAGAAAAACGAGGTTATGCAGAGCTTCATAGCAAGGTGCATATGATGGGACCCAGGCGATTTCTATTCAAAACTATAGTTCCCTGCTGTCTGTCCCTTCTATTATTTGCAGCACAAGCTGATTCGTGAGAAAGGGCCCTTAGTATAAGATCTCTAGTTCACTGGCGTAACTAGTTTGGAGTGGGCCCCGGTATCAAAATTCCCCTGGGGCCCTTTTCAATATGAGCATTTTTATGGAATTATTGTTTTTACATGTTGGCTCCTGTAACTAGGGTCCCTATAATTGATACGGTGGGAGCTACGTCCCTGCTTTAGTTACTCTCTTCAGTTTTTTCAATCCTGCAATTCGTTGAAAAAGGGCATGGGAAAACAAAAGCAAATTTTTCTCCCAAGTGGGGATGGGGGTTACCTACCTAATAAAGTTACGGAATGTGTTTCAAATGTAACAGGTTCGGGAAATATATTTTGAAAATAATAGAGTTGTCAATTGCTGGGAGAAGGGCGGAATGGGAAAAAGGGAAGGCTCAGGCCCAAAAAAGGACTGTCGAGTTGATTTTGAGTTTGGTGTTTTATGGCGAAAGAGCCATTTTTGGCTATACTGAAAAAAACATTCATGGGCCCTGTGATCTGGACGGGAAAAAAAAATTGGATGACAAGAGGGGAGGGTCAAAAATGGGAAGGATCACTGGGGTACCCCGGGGTCGTGACACCCTTTTATCAAAAAATTAAGAAAACCCCGGGAAAAAAGGAAAAATCACTAGGGTACCTCGGATTGTGACCCCCCGTCCCCACCTTAAAAAGGGGTGGGCCCCTAAGGGGACAAAAAGGGGGGGCATGTCCCAAAAGTTGATGACGATGATGAAATAAGTAGTGTTTCACTGGCGAATCTAGCCCCGGGGGGTCCTGTATCCAAAAATTCCCATGGGGGCCCTTTTTTTTAGGTATGGGACCCCTGTTAGTTGGACTGAGTCACACATTTTTGGGGGGCCCTGTAGCAGGGGACCCCCTATATCAAAAAATGCGGTGGTAGCTACCCCCTTTGCCCGGCATATACTTTAAAAATAACTTCAAATATAATAGGGTAAAGGAAAGGTATTCGAAAAGAGTAATGGAATATAGGAAGTTATTATCGGCAGGGAAATTTCCCGAATGATGGGGACTGTTACTTAAAAAAAAATTTTTTGACAAAAGCTTTTAAAATACTTGATGATAAAAAAAACAAAACCGTAAAAAATGTACCGGACCCAAAACCCATCATTGACAAAATGTCTCGTTTTATCTTATTCACGGGGAGAATGCTACTCCCATACGCAGCTGTGTAAATATTCTACCTGACAAGTACGTAAACAGTTCGATGATCGTGATCAAAAATCTGGTTTAGTGCGCCCATTTCTAAGTCGATTTACGTCGGTAGGGGGAAAAATAAAGGCGTTTCTCCTAGAGCTGTCGGGTTCTCAATGTGGAATAGATGTAAGTAATGTTTTTCTTTCTCTGGAGTTAATTTTATCTTTCTGCATGATTATTCAGTGATTGAAATGGTGCATGTCAAGATTAGAATCTTTCAGATCATTTTGTGAATATATCTTCTATTAAGTTGATATGATAAGTAATTCAAACTCGACTTGTATATTGAAAACATTACGTGATGTATATCATCTATTTAACTTTGTTACACAATGCTGTCTTTATGGATTTAAAATTAATTTTTCCTGTAATCAGTAATATAAATTAATTAGTTTTTAAGAGTTTCTGGATTGAATAACCTAATTGTATGATTTGTGTTAAGCTGAATTTTGAAAAAAGTATCTCAATAATCAGGTTTGATAACCTAACAGTCATCATTAGTGTTTATTTTAAAATCGCCCAATGTGTGGTTCAATTCTCTCTGTCAATCAAATCTGAACTAAAACCCCATTTATTTCTATGTAATAATGGTTTGTTACAAAATGATTTAAGTACTTTTTATGTTGGCTAAGAAATGCATTTTATTTCATGAGAAAATAATCAACCTTACATAACCACAATTCACATTCTGTCACTTGTCAGTAAAATTATGTTTTTGTTTCTTTTCCAACACTTTTACATCTTGCGATTTTTCCGCCAAATTCCGAACGAGTCTTGCCACTGATTCTTAATTTCCGGTGAATTCTTACAGGAAAAACTGTCAAACATGCTCTTGAAACAATATGATTACATATCAGCCTGTCAATTTTTCCCCTAGGTACAGATAAATTGTTTTTTTCAAACGTCATATGACTGCTATTATCACGGATATAAGCGAACATTTTGTTATAGTAGAAAAATTCTCTTGGGATATATTTATTATGTGACATCTCTATACCTCGTCTCAGTGATTTTCTCCTGTGTCATGGACCTTTCTTCCCTCTTGTGCGTGCGTTGTTCCTGTTCAGCTATTTTGAATACGCGCGAAAACAGAAACATCTTATCTCTCTTGAGAAGGGGGGACTGCACTTCCGCAGTCCGTATTTAGAGTGAGTACTACCCAAAATCAAATTCGGTAAACGTTCCCATATTGCTCTTGTTATAAAGTCTTGTTTTTATAATTTAATATGAGAACAGTATTATAATTGTTGCAATTGTTAATCTGATTATTCTGTTATTGTGCTAAGAGGATTTTAGAAGATGTCAAATGATTTTAGCTACTACGTTGAAACCCTTTTTCAGTTAAAATTATGGGAATTCATATTTAGGGAAGTGTGTAATAACGCTGTTTTTTTTAATAAACAATCATTTAAAATTATAATTGTTATAATTTTGTGCATTATTGAAGTATACTAATGCAATATAATAAAAAATAAAACATTTGCTCCACGAAATAGAGAGGTTCAGTAGAGCTTCCAACCTTTAGATTTTTACAGGTTCTACTACACATATTTTTTGTTCATTCATACTTAACTCCTTAAGGCAGTGCTTCTCAAACTGTTAACACTTGCGACCCAATATCCAATCACAATTTTCATCACGCCCCCCTCCATACAATAACAATGTATTGAATTCGATAATACACGATACTTCGAGGCTAAAGCTACAATACAACTTTAGCCTCTCCACCCCAGGCGAATATAAACGTCTTTCTCAGCCAGTGCGTAAAGTTCCCCGAACGGATATATACGTCTTTTCGAAATACGATAATTTCTGTTCACTGCTATCCATAAAATTATTCCGAAGGCTTTGGAATGTAATAAATGGACCCTGACAGAGTGATTGCGAAGGATTCACTTATTTCAGAGGATTTCCTTATTTATCCCCTCCATACATCACATATGCTCGCCTACGTGGAAAACGGTGGCATTGGGAACCGAATCGCAAAACATTTGATCGGCATTTAAGAGATTAATTATAAACTGTACAAATTATCAAGATAAGTGTTGATTTTTGTGTACAGTTTTATATATAATAAGCCCACGGGGTCACTGGTAATTATTAAACTTGTGCTTAGCTTAATATAGTTAAATTAATTTTAAAATAAACTATGCAGTACTTATACATTTCTAAGTGTATTATATCAGTGTAAATGTGTATTTTATTTTTCAATGTGCCGGAATATATTCTGTTTGTTTATGTTCAGTAAATTAAAATTTTTTAAAAATAATCTTTTGTTTTCGACTCGTGCCCCATTCCTAGGGTTATCACGCCCCCTAGGGGGCGCGCCCCACAGTTTGAGAAGCACTGCCTTAAGGCTTAAATGGTCAATTTTTTTGCCCAAAATGTTCTAAAAAGGGCACATTTTTTTATTGCATATTTCTAAGCACAGTACTTAAAAAAATGCGAAAATGGAAGATTTTTATTTTAATTTTAAAGTTTTTACACTATTTTTTATTTTATAATTGTGGAACACAAAACCCCCTTAAATGTTTGCATTTTATAAGTACACTTTGCATGCTATGAAGAATATTTCATACATCGTAAAAGAATTTCTCTCATATTTTCATAAAAATTTCAACTTCATATCTCTTTTTCAAACGGTTGAGGTTTGTGTGAGTGTATGTGCAAATATACATGCACACATAATTCGAAGCATGGCGTAATACTAAGTCTTACATTGCAATGGGGACAGAGATAATCTGAGTTTTTTTTTTTTGGATTATCTTTCCATTTCCATTTCTTCTCAAGCAAAAAAATTTCACATTGCCTTGCCAATCCCTGTTCTTTATCGAATATTTTCAAGAATCTAAATTTCTGCCTTCAATGAAAAATTCCCGCCTTCCCCAGAAAGAAAATCCAGGATAAGTATTTCAGTATCATGCACAAACTCATTTCTTAAAAAAACAAGCGCTAATAATCTCACTATAAGAATTAAAAATATGCGTAAATCTAAGATAGAAAGAAGAAAATATCAAAGCCCTTACAGCGTACGGGCAAACCTGTTAAGGAATTAAATATTTTTCATAGTTGTATAAAAAAAATATAAACACTTCATGTATTAGTAGCTCGAACTCGTTTTTTTTTACAATTAAATATGTTTACCTTTATATCACTTAACGAAAAGAACTTTTTTTAAAAAAAATTGTGCCCTAGCTTATTTGAGACTTAAAGGAATGCTAACGTATGCGTTATCAAATTCTTTATAATAGGAGAAAAAAATCCCTTTATTTTTTAATTAAACTTTTATTTTGTGAAAAAAGTAATAAATTAATTATATCTCTATATATCTTCAAAAAATTTTCTTATAAATAACTTGTATTTAAAATTTGTGTTATACTGATTAAAATATATGTGTATAATTATAATTTTCTAAAGAAAAATCTGAAAAAAAAAAAAAATCCACTTATTAGGTTAATTTTATAATGACTTAAGGTATCCGACTACGTTCGGAACCATGATTTTAAAAAGCACATAAATGGATAATTTTCATGATATTTAGTGTCACTTAGATTAGAATACATGTATAAAATTGTTTTAAGGACATTGTGACAAAAAAAATTATTTAAATACAATATTTTGGCAAAAAATTAACTTAGAATAACCTTTTTTCCAAATGTTCTCCTTTTGTAAAAAATGCTTCTATTGTATTATTATTTTGCCTTAATATAGCTCAGACCTCTCTACAGAGGCTCAACTAGAATTTTTGAAATATATAACTTGGAAGTCAGTTTATCCATGTTTTACGAAAACAGAAGGGAGAAATTTTAAGAAAATACGCCGATAATTACTTCAAATGGTTGTAACTCTGAAAATAATGTGAATTTTTCAAAAATCATAGTTGAGCCTCTGTACAGAGGTCTGAGGCCTATACAGGAAAAATATTAATAATTAATTTTGCTATACAGGCAAAATATTAATATAATAGAAGCATTTTTCACAAAAGGAGAACATTTGGAAAAAAGGTTATTCTAAGTTAATATTTTGCCAAAATATTGTATTTAAATAATTTTTTTTGTCATAATGTTCTTATAAAACAATTGTATACATGTATTCTAATCTAAGTGATACTAAATATCATGAAATTATCCATTTATGTGCTTTTTTAAAATCATGGTTCCGAACGTAGTCGGATACCTTAAAATAGAGCTCTTCAACCCATGGCTCGCTTGGCCCCTCATTTAAATTTGAGGCAATTTAAAAAAAAATATTCATTGAGATAAGATTTTAATATGCATTTAATATTAAAATTTTCTGAAAATGTCTCATTTTTCAAAAATTTTACTGTATCTAAAATAATTCTAAACATAAAAAATCTTGACTACGCACAAAATCTCAGAAATTTTCGAAAAAAAGTGGATTCTTATCTATAACAGGTTTGCAAAGTTTTTTAATTCGACTTCCATTTAACTTTTTTAAAACTGATATATATATATATATATATATATATATATATATATATATATATATATGTAAACATCATCTCTTTCCTTAGACAAACAACAAATCTTTTCTTTTTTTCTATAAATTTCCTGACTACAATTTTTTACAGTCGTGTCTGTCGCCCGCGGATCATTGTAAATTTATTAACTGGTCCTCGAGCGTGAAAAGTTGACGACCCCTAACTTAAATGAAAGAATGGTCTATATAAAAACACGTATTAAATACATATTTAATCTGCTGTAAAAATAATTTCTTCACGGGGAAATTTTTTTCCTAAAGTAGGTACGCATTCTCAATATTTATAATCTAATTTTTCTTGCGTGTTTCTATTTGGTTATTTATACAGAATAAAAAGGAAGAATTTATTACCACACATCAAGACTATTTACTTTGCTTAGATAAAATTCATTTGATTTACTTTTGTTAAAAAATAACCTAAATTCTCTTCCTTCGCTTTCTATGCATGCCCTTGAAATAGAGCAAAACGTTATCAATTCTTCAGCTGATTTGCTTGCTTCTTTTAAAATTTAAAAGTTATTAACCGGTTAACTGTGGTTCAATGAGGAAAAACTTTTTAAAAGGTAACTTAAATTCCAAAAATTTGCCAAGATTTTTTAAATCTGGTCAGATATTTATCAAAATCTGAGAAAATAACAACAAAAAAATTTACATAAAAAAAGTGAGGATCAAAAAAAAAAAAAGTCTATCTTCCTTTTTCCTTGCAGTGTGACAAAAATGTTTTTGCTGTAACTAACAATTGTATAACTGCTGTTATTTAATTAGAAAGAGCCAAAGGAGTAGTTTCAGTTAAACAGTTAAGGCCGAAGTAATGAAATATTTCTATTGGAACGATAACAACGATGATTTTCATCCGATTCATTTTCATTGAATCGATTATTGTTTGTTGTATAATCGTCGGATTTTGGTAATTTTTGAAGCTATTTTAAAAAACATAATGTAACTGTTATTGTGTATTAAAAAAAGGAAGAAAAAAAGTTAAGGTAATAAAATATTTTGGTTGGAACGATGACAATGATAATTTTTATTTCGATGGGAATTTTTTTTCCGTTTGAATCGATTACTGTATGTTGTACAATCATCCAAATTTTGTGTGTGTTTTTTTTTGTTATATTTATATACGTAATGTAACTATTATTATGCATTAAAATGTGAAAAAGGTAAAACAATCTCATTGTTTCTATTTGTTCGTGTAATAAAACGAAAACTAATTAGTTTGAACTACCGATATAATAATTTTAGTGATAGAATAATCGCATCGTCATAGCATGTTAATAAAACACTGCAAAATTAACACGTTAGGAGTTCAAAAAACGTGCTGCAACGAATTATGTTATAAATGAGCTATGATTTTACGGAATGGGGGGAAGTTTTGAACATTCATTCAATTGGTCAAATCGCTGTTGAAATTCTGTGTAGTGTATTGTGTGGTAAATAAAAAAGATGGAATTCGCAACAGCGTTTGCACGAACTTCACTCTCCGAAGTGTTGAAATACTCAAACAAGAGATTTATGCCCCATAACTCTTTTGTCCTAAAATTCGAAATTACTCTCAGAATACCTGTTGTGTTGGGTTTTACTGTCGTTGTTCCCGATAAAAAAACGCATAAATGCGAATTCCACAAATGCGGAGGTAATTCTGGCCTCATTTGGCACGAGCACAACCTTTGCTCGTTCCGGTTGATTTCGTCGAAATGGAACGATTGATTTTTTTTATTATATTATTCTTTCGAGCTTGCTTACAAGACGCGTCACATCCGTTTAAAGGATGCAGAATGCATAACTAACTTGAACGGTAACATCCGCAAAGTCTGAAACCTAGTCTCTATGAACATTATCTTTGATTATCTTCTTTTTTTTCTTTTTAAATTTGCGTTTAGCAGTTCAACGACCATGATTGTCACCAGTGGCACACATAGGGATGACTTCTGGGATTTTAAAAAAGGTCCCGTCGCAGTGATTGACAGCAATTTTCCTTTCAGTTACGCCTCTTAAGTCTGGGTGGATAATAGGTTTGTTATAAAAGCATTCCAAAACCGGAGTAGGTTGTACTGATTGGTTGTTCCTAGATCGTAAAAGTTGCAAGTTAAAAAAAAAATTACATCCGAAAGTATGAGATATCACATAAAAACGATTTGCTACAGTAGTTTTTTTTTAAATTTGAATAATGTTGCAACAGAAATAATTGTGTCATATGAGACATTTTATATATTGACGTTTTATCTATCTGATTTGTGGATATTTTTCATTTGCAATCAAAGTGATATTTGAAAAGAAACATAAAAATCTTTTCAATCATTGAATAATGAATATTAATAAACTTAACTAAAATTAATGTCGAGGTAATATTTAAAATCTCTCCCAGAAGTAATTTATGAATTAAAGGGTTTAAAGGTTGTGATGTTTTTTCTTCTTTTCTTGGCAATTAATGAGCTAATTTTAAGTGACGTCATTAGTCGCGTGATAAATCCAAATCGCGTTTTTCCGTTTATGTGACCTCACTATAGCCAACTTTATTTTGGATTTTCCTTTCATAAATATATGTTTTCTTAACAATGATAACATATATAGGTAAACAAAATGTCCTAGATTTAAAAACATCTGTATTATATAAGAATTTTTAAATTTTTATTTTGAAAGCTTTTTTAGGATTTTTAATATTTGAACATCTTTACCTAATTATTGCATTTCAAATTGTATCGATTTTACAAGTACAACACTTATAAGGCCTAATTCTCAATTTTCAATTTAATTGAAAACACGTGATTCCATTTGTCATGTGACCATCATAAGAATTTAGCCCTTTTACTTCCTCTTAGAAAACTTAAATGGTTTTCTTAAGCGATTCTTTAGCCAATAGCCCTCAGTCTTCAGATTCGGCGTAAATCAGAATCAAATAAAAAATTTTTTTAAACTTTATTGTGTTATTGAGTTGAATATTTCTCACGGTAGGTATTAACCGATTAGCATAATATTTGGTAAAAAGTAAAGGATTGTATCATTTCAAGAGAGCCCAGTTCACTATTACATTCTTATATTATGAAACCACAATTTTTTCTTCAGATATCATTGTCTCTCTGTGTGTGTATGAGAATTAGTCTTATTTTTTACATTCACGTATAATTCGACCACAAAGCTTAGAAATTTATGCGATCTATGTAATCTTCAATAAGATTGGACTAAAAAAAGACTATTAGTTCATGTCACATTGTATCTTAAGAAGTAAAACATTTGGGCTTTTTCACCGTACTTCTTTATATTATATAGAATGTTTTCGAGACAATTCTTTACAGTTTAGCTTATTGAAATAAACCAGACTCATGGTGTATTTTTTTTCAATCCATTCATTCAGATAATTTTAATAATAACTAGATCGCATACTTACAGTTATTTCTTGCAGTAACATGTTTATATGCGACAATTACATTTTATATTTTATTGTTTAATTCTATTTGAATCCAGTTCAATGGTTTTCAACGAAAATTAGCCGATCAAAGGATTAAGGATAACCACATTATTTGGAATAACAACCATCTATTCGACTTTACTCTAAGTAGTTGAACACATTTTTATAACTCGTTATGTACGTCATCATTAAGCCACTATAGTGGGGTTTTTCATTGTCAACCTATAAACATGGATTAAGAAACCTACCTGTGCATTTTTACTACTAAACAATAATAGATTTCATACCTTTTATCCATGTTTTGAGCAAAGATTGGAAGTAACTACGGGATATCCATGCTTGAGCAAGGAATTATTTGATTTTTTGATAATACATGTTTTGCTTATTTCGCCTGTTTAGTACTATTCCTTTAAAAAATAACCATAGTTCCTTCGCACAAACGTATAATTTCTGAATGCGTAATTATTCGTAGATTCGAATGTGCTAAATTCATGATGGTGACGTGATAACTGTAATTGCAAGTTTTCTGATGGATTGAACGCTGACATTAGATTTGTACTTGTTGTACTTGAAAAATCTAGATAAAGATCTAAATTATACGTATAATTGGTTAATGTTGTTCAATGATTGAGATTCTTCAAAAAGTTTTTCAAAATAAAATTCGAAAATTCTAATGGAATCTTTTAAATCGTGTGCATTTTTGTTTATCTGCGTGTTTTATTATTGTTAACAAATATTATGTACTTTTTCAAAAGGAAGTTTATATAAAAAGATAAAAGTTGGCAACAGTAAGGGTTATGTATTTATTGTCTAGAAACACGATCATTTGACTGACGTCATATGAATTTCGCATAATACGTACAAAGGGGTTTTCTGGACGTCATGTCACCATAACTCATCAAGTACTCCCAGCCAATCTGTTCATTTACTGGATGTTAGACCAGTTTTTCTCAAAGGTGGGCGCCCCCCCGGGGAAGGGGCCCCGGGGGGCGCAGCATATCGAAAAAAAAAGATTAAAAAATTAATTTACTGTAATGAATTAAGAAAATACTTTCTGACATAAAAAAAAATAAAATTTACCTGATAGAATTTATTAGTATTCTTCTAAACAAAAAACTTTCATTTCGATACATTCATTAGCTTCTGATCTTATAAATAAATAAAAACATATTTTTTTGTTTACAACCCCATTTTCAGAAAAGACAAAACCAGACAAAAAACATTCTAGGAAGAAAAAAAAATTCTCTTTTTGACCCGACCTTTTTATCGTTGTTAGTTCCTTTTTGTTTTTTTTTATTTGGGAAATTTGTAAATTCCCCTTCGAAGGTTTTTGCGGCAAAAAATCCCGGAAGGTTTTTGGAAATTTTTTTTTAATTTGGTAAAAAGATGTGGTGTTTTTTTAAAAACGTTTTTTTTTTTTTGGGCCCTTTTTTTTTAAGCCTTTCCGGGGCGTTAGGGATCAAACTAAAGATTTGAAAAAAAAGCTTTTTGTTTGCGGATATATTCCTGAAGTTCGGGTTTTTATTTTTTCCTTTAAAGTCGCGTACCTTAAACATTTTAATTCGGTTTTTTAAAAAATTTTTCTCAAATTATCAATGAAGATGGTAGAAAGTAGGTAAATATACTTTTTCTTCGTTAATTCGCTAATTGTGATTTTTATTTGTACAATAAAAAAAAATTGTAAAATCTTCGGGTTTACACCGCACCCCGCGCGACAATACCATTAGTATCGAAAGCGCGTCTGCCCCCGGGTTAAAAAATTTTAAAGCTTTGTTTTAAATATTAAAATAACTCAATTATTCTTTATTTTTACATTCTTTTTCATTATTTAACTTTAAAAATAAAAACTAATTTGTGTGGATGACAAATTAAAAACCCCACCCCAAAAAACCAATTCGTTTAAATCTATTTATAATATGGCATTCATTTAAAAAAACATTTTTTCATTTTGTACATTGCCGTGCACTTGGTTTTCACAATTCCGAATCCCAAATGGGTGTCGTAGTTGGTTTTTCACTAATCCCAGGTTGCGGGTTCGCCCAGCCCCTGTAAGTGGATTTTCATGATGCAGAAAATCGGGCAATATGAACGCCATGTCGGTTTTGGCATGTAAAAAACCCCGAAGTGCCCGTTTTGGCTGCCCAAAAATTTTTAAAATTTTTGTTCTTTCTGATCATCAGAGCTCAGGGGACACCCCCTTGAGGAGGAAAGGGGGATCAAAATTACTTGCGGCAATTGGTATCGCCTATTTCGTTGCCGCACTAAAAAATCCGTCCGGGGAAAAGCTAGGTCTCAAAAGGTAAAAACCAACATTTTTAAGTAAAGTTTCCCCGATGTCGGATTTTGTGCAGATTAGTTTCGAATCCCCGGGGGGGTTTGCGGAAAATCAATTTTGACGGATATGATAAGAGAGCAACATAGACTGGACTATTTTTTTTAATGACAATTAAACTTTTTTGAAATGAATGATGGAATAAAAACCCTTTAAATAAATATCATTTTGCAATCTTTTCCCAAATTTTAAAAAATTATAGATACGAAAAATAACATGATAATTATCGTATTACTTAAAAAGAAATTTTTGTTTAAAATATATATTACTTAAAAAAAGTAATTTGCTTAAAATATATATTACTGAAAAGTAACAAATAAAAATTATTTTTCTGGGAAATTTGTACGGTTTATGATTAAGATCGTATGGTAGCTTTAGCGACAAAGTGCATTATTATTATATAAGGGGGGGGAAGATAAAAATTATGATTGAAAATTGGGTCGCCAGTAGTGAAAGTTTGAGAAGCACTGTCATAGACACATGATAAATGCAATCACGTGTTTCCAGCCAATCAGTTTATGTACTTCACTGTTGCCAACTTTTGGTACTCGCAGAAACTTTTTTTGAAAAACATAAATTTTCAATAAGAATAATCCTTAAATAAAGAAAAGGAGAACTTGATTTAAAAGTTCATATATAATATAGTTATAATTAATTATAGTATCGTATTGATTTTTTGAAAAACCTTTCGAAGAAACTTAATTTGAACATCTTTACGCAATAATCAAATTTGAAATTTTATGTTGAATTTTACAAGTACTACAAAAGTACATGTCTAATGTCAGTTTTGAATTCAATGAAGAACACGTGATTGTATCTATCATGTGACTGTTATGAGTTTAGCCCATTGAAACTCTTCTAGATTTTAATTTGGAATAAATTTCAGTTATTAATAAGAATATTTATTGATAAATAATTAACTAAAAATACTTTTAAATAGGCCGTTCTTAAAAAATTAAGCCTTATGTGTATAGATATTTTCTTCTTTTTTTTTAAAAAAAATGTACACCATTTCTGCTTTAAATGAATGTGCTTTCATGTGAAATCCGTTCTTAAAATTATTTTCGCGAACCATTTAAAAATTCTTTAAAATGCTAATACTTATCTTATGGACTAGAGATCGGTAAGAAAAAACAATTCTTGCTATAAATTTTGAATAAAAGTACTTATGTAAAGGACAATTGTCCCTCTCATTCATTCAAAATCTTTGATCAAAAATTATAATCCTTTTTAAAAGAATGTTTCATTGAACACCTTTTTTTTCAATTTATAGATGAAAAATCAAAAAGTGTTTGAACATTATTAAGTCCTTTCCATTCACTTTCGAGTCGAGATTGGTACTGGTTATCTCAGTGCCGATTTAAGCTAATTTTCTGGCCCTGGGCATAGAAGATCTACAGGCCCCTTGGCACTTGTGGATTGAAATTTATTACCAGAAAACCTGATTAAGTTCAGCTTATCTGGCCTTTTACGAGTTCTTCCGGGCTCCTGGGTGCCCAGTAGATAAACCTACACTAGGTTATCTTTAAATACTCTTGAAAAAATATATAGAACACAATACCATAACGTAGAGTTCTGTTTAATATAAAGTTATTGATTAGTAAGTCAATTATGATTTTCGCCTTTTATATATGCATGAACTGGAGCAATACATCAGCGTTTTGGCGATGGAATCGATAATTTCGAAATCATCAGCGCAAGAAACGCATCTGAGTTGGCATCTTGTTCGCCAAACATTTTTCATAGTATTCCATGTAAAAAGTCAATTCGATTCTTAAAATTAAACCCGATGATCACTGAAGAATTCAAGATTCGGAGTTTGCAAACAGATTCGGATTATCGCCAATTGTGTGATTACATTTTGCTCTCCAAAACGCGATTCATGTTTTACCACTTTTAACATCATATTTTGATATTGTCTTCGCGTGTAACGTTAAGGAATAGGACCCAAAATTAGAACACTTCCTTTGGATAAAAAAAATACTTCAACATTAATTTTGTATTCTTACCTCGCCACTCTACTGCGAGAAACGAATATGAAATCAATCTGCTTTTCTGGCTTTAAAAGTGTTTCATTATTTCGCTTTCTATATTGTAATGCTAAATGCGTCCTTCAGATTTGATGTAAAGAAAATGGCGCATTTATAGAATGTTTCTAAAAGTTAAAAACACAGTATTATATAAACGAATATACAGGGTGTCCCCGAATGCCATGTACAAACTTAGAGGGGAAGTAGAGAACATCCTGAGGAGCCATAATTACATAGGAAAGCATGGGCGAAGTGTAACACTAGCGAGATAAGAGACACACAAAGAATATAGTGCAAAACGCTTTATTACACACACACAAAAAAAAACAATAATAAATAAAAAGTATGACATTAAAGTATCACAGGAGGTGTTTGAAATTGCTGCCATTGGCATGCATGCACACACGACATCGACGCGACATGGATTGGTGGACATGTTCGAAAATACCAGGTGTTTCACGAATCATAGCAGCAGCGATGGATGTTCATGCCACCAGGCCCATTTCAGAATTGATGGGCATGTCGTCAATCATGTATCTGAAAGATCCATGTTCCACCAGGTTTTGATGCTCCTGAGCGAACAATTGATGTTTCGGTTGCCACCTGGTTGGATATATTTCCGTATACAACCGAACAGCAACACGTCCATTTCCGTTGGATAGGCCGTAGATGAAAAGTAGATATCCACCAACTCCTCGACGTTCGTATAATGATTCATGTTCATTGAGTGCTGTCCATGTCTGAAAAGAGGAAACCACATATACCGACCTTTCGAGCTCACGTACAGCGCCACCTATCGCTTTCCTACCCCTCAGGGGGCTCACCTTCTTTAGGTGGGTACGGGTGTCACAATCCCGAGGTACCCTAGTGATCTTTTCCTTTTCCCAAGGGGTTTACTATCTTTGATAAACACGGGTGTCACGACCCCAGTGATCCTTCTCTATTTTCGACCCTCCATCTTGTCATCCAATTTCGCCTTTTCTTCTTTTCCCGTCCAAACCTATGAATGTTTGGCGCAGTATAGCCAAAACTGGCTCTTGCACCATAAAACACCAAACTCACTTCACTTCCCATGCTTTCCTATGTAATTATGTCTCCAGACGATGTTGTCTACTCCTCCAAGTTTGTACACGGCATTCGGGGACACCCTGTATGTGTTAAATATCACTTTAATTAAAATAAGAAATTAAGTAATTTTCTATTTAAAAAAAAAGAATTTCCGAGTATAGTTCAGATCTTTGACTTTTGGTGAAGACAGTTTGTCTCACGTATGATCACGATCGCCATCTCTCATTACATGTTTCGAGTCCAACGAACCAATAAAGGGAATGAATCATCAATACCGCTTAGTTGAAATGCTGAATATAATGTTTCTTTTGTTCGCTCGAAGCGGTAGATATGCACTTGGATGAAAACCTAATATTCCCACCAGAATAACATCATACGAGCACGTTCTTGAAAGATCCCATTGTTCCTCTCGGAAAGAATCAGATAATCATTTATTTCTCTATACTACTTCGTTGAAACTCAGCTCTCTGTATCAGAATAATAAACTTTTTAATCAATTTTACGAAAATACAGGGCTGGATTCATATCTAAACCGAGAAATGGATTGATTTTACTTGGATCGAACTCGTCAGCTTTTATTTTTTTCAGACTGGCATATCTCTCACAGTTTTACGTCATGGTAAACTTTTTTATATATAAAACTTTGAAATGTTCTTTAAGAATTTAAGATAGAGGTAAAAAAATCTCCAGATTTTACACTGCAAGCTGCAAATAGTGCGAGCTTCTGAATTATTAGAGGTGGGAAAAAATCCCTTTTTTTTTATTTTCATCATTACATTTTCATTCACTTTTCATTTAATAATAATATCACTTTACACAGCGTTTCGTAAACTGTGGGGCGAGCTTCTCTAAGAGGGCTAATAATTCTACCAGGGGTAGGGGCGAGCATATTGAAAAATCGAAAACAGAAGACTTTTTTAAAAAATTTTTTTTTATCAATTTACTGAAAGTAAACAAACAAAATACATTCCGACATAAAAAAAATAAAATTAATATTTGCACTGATATAATACACTTATATATGTATCAGTACTGCACAATGCATTTTATAATTAATTTAACAATACTATGTTAACGACAATTTTAATAATTACCAGGGAACCCATAGACTTATATATACTATATAAAATTTTACACATAAATTAACACTTGATAATGTGTTGTACGGTTTATAATTAAATCCTTAACTGCCGATTAAAAGTTACACTATTCGTTCCCTAATGCTACCGTTTTACCTGTAGGCACGCGTATATGATGTATGGGGAAGGGGAATGAAGGGAACACATAATTAAAAACCTTCTCTGAAATAAGTAAATCCTTCTCAAACACTGTCAAGCTCCTTTTATTGCATTCTAAAGCCTTCGGAATAATTTTATCGATATCAGGGCACAGAAAACATCGTATTTTGGGAAACATGTGTATATATGTCCGGGAGGCAATTAATGCGTTAGCTGAGCGAGACGTTTATATACGCCTTTGGCACTGAAGAAAAAATCGTATTGTAACTTTACTGTCAAAGTGTATAGTATTATTGAATTCAATACATTGTTATTGAAAGTTTGAGAAGCACTGACTTAACAGAGTTAGGTAATAAATTATGATAATTAAATTAATTGAAATATGTCACTGTCAAATTGCAAACTACAGAGTTGGAACATCATTAAATTACTTAATAATGTTTGAAAATAAATAATACTTATTCAGTTGTCTCTGTGTAAGACAACGCGTGTGCTATGATAAATTGCTTTCACAGTGAATAATTATCTCTTGATATTAGCCTTTTACTGCCTACAGAAAGCTTATATCGAATGCAACTAAACCAGGGGTACTCAATTTTTCTTCCCACCGGGTTATATACATATGATTGGTATTTCACGCGGGCTGCAACATGAGGATATTGAAAGGGAGGGGGCACTTAAAGACCAAAGCAACGTTGTGGGCATAAAAAAATTGATCAAAATATTTAAACTCGTTTATTTTTTTATTATTATTATTTTTTTTAATGTGTGCTATGTTATAACCCTTCTATCAAATACACTAAAAAAATATTTACTTTTATGACTTTTTTACTGAGTGAGTTTGGTGTTTTATGGCGCAAGAGCCAGTTTTGGCTATACTGCGCCAAACATTCATACTGTGGTCTGGACGAGACCACAGTATGAATGAGAGTCTATGTCTATGTCTATGTATGAATGAGAGTCGACAGTCTATGAGACCACAGACCAAACATTCATAGGTCTGTGGTCTGGACGAGAAAAGAAGAAAAGGAGAAATTGGATGACAAGATGGAGGGTCGAAAATAGAAAGGATCACTAGGGTCCTCGGGTGGGTGATACCCGTGTTTCCCAAAAGATATTATAAGCCCCTTAAAAAAGGGAAAAAAGATCCCTGGGTTACCTCGGGTTGTGACCCCCGGGCCCACCTAAAGAAGGTGAGCCCCCTGAGGGGCTTTTACTGATAAGGGGATAGTTTCGACTTCTTTTCCTCCATGACCAAGCCTCTTGTTTATATTCTACTATAAAAAAAAAGTTGCATGCAAAATTGATAGATTTGATTGCTTAATTGATAGAATTTTCCTCTTAATTTTTAGTACATTGTTCTTAAATAATTGAATTTCTTAGTGCAATGGGTCACTCACAAAAGGTCGGTTAGCCGCAGGTTGGGTATCAGTGCTCTGAACTGTTGTAATTTCCACACTTCCTTTTTCAAGAATAAACCACTTCTGCACATGCTTCAAATTGGAATAAATACATTTACAATGGTTTGTAATCGTCGCGAGTTTGACACACCTGAGTTAAAGCTTTTAGAAAAATCTTGAGGAATAAACTTATTGGGAAAAGAGTTTGGTAAACTTGTAAAAGGGTTGTACATTATTGTTTTTTTCAATACGTAAATTTTTGATTAAATATTACAACCCAAATTTGATGAATAAGATTTACTCGTACATTTGTAATTAAACTTTTTCGTCACAAATATTCACAAATGGAAAAATTAGAAACTATTTGATTAATGGAAATTTAGAATAATTATGTTTAAAATAAAATATTTAAATAAATTAAAATAAAATGAACAGGAACATTTGCGTGCTTCTTTAGGCGATTCCTCAATAAGATGATCAAAATCCCAAATATCACACAATCTCTGCATGGTTTCTGGATTAAGCCTGGGCAATCGGTGAAAAGGATTTTCTAATCAGCACGTTTATTGCATTCCATATTATTCGGCTTGACCGATTCTTTCCTTATCTGGTCATATGTCCTGTTCTACAAGAAGACACCTATTGTATTTCGATTCATCCTCACAGAAGTAATCCATCAACACCACATGGTAAATTTCCGTTTCTCGTGCAGTTCGAATCGATTGTATTTCCGTGAAGACATTCCTAACGACTTCCGTTCGGTCTCTCACGAGGACCCCGCGTGTTGTTGGAAGCCCCAACTGTAATCGTGCAGCTAGACACCCACAAAGCGCATTTTCGTGATTTAAGACCACTTGTTGCGCGTGCAGGAGTACTTATCTCCTCTTTCCTTAGCCTTTGTTGCACGGTTCGAAAATAAATCGTTCCGCTTCTGTTCTTGGAGAGATTCCGGCGTTGTTTTTCTTCTTGAAGCCGAATCGTTCTTTAGGCGTGACTCATGCCACTTTCTTCCGCTTATCGCGAACACAACGTGAAGAATACACAGGATGTTTGGCTTAGGATAAACGATATTTCTTGAAAAATCTTGGAATACGGATAAAAGTGAACACCGAGATGATTATTCGCGGAAATAGCTTCCTTTGTGTCAATGGAAATTTAATACCTTACTCGGAAGTTTTGTCATTACCTTCGAAAAATCTTGTATTCCGTTTTCTAACAACCGTTGCAAATTTCTTTGAAGTACAAAAAATGGCAATGCATTTTTAGTTTTGGGAAAATGTGTTTAAAAAGAAAGAAAATTCCAAATTACTGTTGGTTTTCTCTTCCTTTGTAAAAATACTATTACTTTCATATTCCCACGCTTTCTCTTTCTTTAACACTGAAGGAAGGCAATTTTAAAAAGTAAAATTAATTCTGACAAAGGCTGCAAAAGTATCAAAATGTATACTTGCCCAACTATAAAAAAAAATGAAGTGAAAAGCTTTTTGGAACACTGCTGGCTCATGGGTTTCTGATACCGATTTAATTTATGAGAGACTTTGCTCTCTCTATATATAGTTCCCCAGGAGTAAGTTGTAACGAACTATAGACCCGTTCTGAAACTCTAGGTGGCAACGCGGATTGATCCGAAGCACTGCGCCTGCGCGGGTGCCACACTAGGATCATTCAGTGACGAGAGAGGTTGTTGAGCTCCCCCAGTGTAGGGATGGCGATTCTTTCCGAAAAAGATCGATTTTTAAATCGATTCGAATCGTAACCTGATGAATCCATTCACAAAAAAATCGAGATCTAGAAGATCGATTTCTAATAAATGGATTTTTTTTTTCAAGTCTGCATTTACAATGTAAATATAAATCCATTTTATGAAAAACAAGAAAAAGATACTATAAAAACGATCTCTTATCTGTAAAATCGGGGATTTTTTAGTTCAGAGAATTCGACAATTACAATTATTTTTACTACCATATCAAAGTATCAGGTGTAAAAGAAGACATTTATTTTCTAAATGTATTTGTTGCATTAAAAAGTTGAGAAAATAGATAATATAGTTTATAGTTCCCAATGCTTGATATATCTAAGCTTTTTAAAAACAAGTCTGTCAAGTCTACTGGGATCCAAACGGTTCCAATCATCACCTGCGATGTTGCCGGCAATCGAAAAAAGGCGCTTACAAGGAACAGATGATCCCACGATACTCATATACATCATGACTATTGAGTGAACATGATGATAAATAGAATTTTTTTGTTCTTGTCATTAAATTAACCCCTTAACCTCCAACACTGTAATATTGCGGGTTTTAAAAATAGTACATTCAACTAACTGTAAATAATTTTATGGTTTTTATCAAAACAGAAAAAAATCGAATGTCGATTTTCTTGGATGAAATATGAACTACATATCGATTTAAAAAAATTTATTTATTTATTTATTTATTTTGGCCCGAGAAATCGATTATTCGATTAATCGATCTCAGATCGCCATCCCTATCCCAGTGCCCTAGGTGTGGAGTTTTGGATTCCGATGATTGTCTCGCAACGAGAGAATACGGTGAGCTCCACCAAGGAGTTTAGAGAAAAAGTTTTTGTATCCGCCGGAGACAGATGTGTTGGATTCTACATCCTGGCACATTCTTTAGTGTTTCTTCTAAAAGTTAATCATTCAGTCATCAAACAATAAATTAAATACTTGTGTTTATGTACTGTCCTATGCGTTTGTACCCTCAAAATATCAATCACGTTTTCTCAATTGATAAGACTAGGACATCACACAAAGGAATAAGAAAAATTTAAGTAGTTGTAAGATAAACTTAAAGTATCCGACTACTTTCGGAACCGTGATATTGCAAAAGCGTATAAATGGATAATATTTATGATACTTAGTGTCACTTAGATTAGAAAATGTATATAAAGTTGTTTTAAGAATAATATTACAATAAAAAATTATTTAAGTACAATATTTTGACAAAAATGAGCATAAAATGACCCATTTTCAAAATACTCTCCTTTTGTGAAAATTGCTTCTATTATAATAATATTTTGCCTATATATAGCTCAGACCTCTATACAGTGGTTCAACTTGAATTTTCTAAATATATAACTTAGAAAATTGTGCTTTGGTGGCATCTTGGCAGAAAATTAATGTGTTTATCCATGTTTTATGACAACAGAGGGAAGAAATTTTAAGAAAAACGCCGATAATTATTTCAAATGGTTGTAACTCTGACAATAATGTGAATTTTTCAAAACTCATAGTTGAACCTCTGTTCAGAGGTCTGAGCTATAGATATGCAAAATATTATTATAATAGAAGCATTTTTCACAAAAGGAGAACATTTTGAAAAAAAGGTTATTTTAAGTTCATTTTTAGCCAAAACATTGTATTTAAATACTTTTTTGTGTGTCAAAATGTCCTTAAAACAATTTTATACATGTATTTTAATCTAAGTGACACTAAATATCATGAAAATTATCCATTCATGTGCCTTTTAAAATCTCCGTTCCGAACGTAGTCGGATACCTTAAGTTTCAATATTGCATTAATTAAATGTTTGTGTTTTTAAGAGGATCAAGTTAAAAATTTAAGATTGTCAGCAGATTTGGTTGTGAAGCAGCGGCGTACATAAGGGGGTACAAACGCCACCCATAGGCCAACAGATTTTTATTTTTTAGCTTAAAGATTTCTTCTTTGTGCCTTCATTTACATTTTTTTTAAGCGTAACCCATGAAAGTAGTGTGTTCACATCTCTGGTGGGAAGTGTTTTACAGGACTAGTCAGGATACCGAATTCTATAATGAAGTGATCATTACTTATTTCTTATCTGGTATATCAATATCGTAGAAAAATATTAGTGGATAGAGTTGTTTCAATATAAAAGGATACTTCATTGGTCAAATTTAATGTTTACATTACTAGAAGAGTTAATAATTTTTCGAGACTAAATACAAATTATTTTTACCTTTTAAGGTATCCGACTACGTTCGAAATCTTGTTTTTTGGCCATAAATGGAAAATGTTATGATATTTATGTCACTTAGATTAAAATACATGTAAAAAATTGTTCTAAGGACATTTTTATAAAAAAAATATTTAAATAAATATTTCGGCAAAAAATTTAAATTAGAATAACCTTTTTCAAAATGTTTTCCTTTTGTAAAAAGGGTTCATTTTAAAAAATAAAATTTTGCCTGTATATAGCTCAGACCTCTGTACAGAGGCTCAACTATGATTTTTTAAAAATTCACATTATTTTCAGAATAACAACCAATTGAAATAATTATCGGTGTTTTTTTTTTAAAAATTTTTCCCTCTGTTGTTAAAAAAAATGGATAAACCCACTTCTAAGTTATATATTTCAAAAAAATTTTAGTTGGCCTTTGTACAGAGGTCGGGAATAAGGAAAAATATTATTTTAATAGAAGCATTTTTCATAAAAAGGGGAATATTTTTTAAAAATTTATTTTATGTTCCTTTTTGTCAAAATATTTCTTAAATCATTTTTTTGAAACTATTCATAAAACAATTTTATATACATTTTCTAATCTAAGTGACACTAAATATCACAAATATTATCCATTTATACGCTTTTGCACACGGTTCCGAACGTAGTCGGATACCTTAATTAATTGCTAAAAAAAAAAAGCATGTATGCACACATTAATTTTATTCAATCAATGTGAAAATTTCAGCGAAATTGATTCATTATACATTCATTACACACACAAAAAACCTTTTTTTTTCTTTTTAAATTTTATGTTTTTTTTTTTTTTCTTTTTATGTTTTCTATTTTAAGAATCATATTCGAGTACAGGTAGTTGATGCATAACTTCATTGTTTTTTGTCGCATGAAAAGTCATGCATGGTACCTTGAACATGCAACACCTTCATTCTTGTCCATTTGTAACATCTCACTGTATACAGAAAATAGGAGAGACTGTTTGTGAGTTGTGACGTCGAAAGAAATTTAGAAAGGATTACTGGAGGTGTGGAAATTGGATCTTATTTCACCATATTTCACATCAGAATTTTCTTTTTATATTCAAATTTTTTTAAAAAAATCATTTCTCATTTGAAGCAGTGAAATTGTTTTGAATGAAATTTTTAAATTTATTTCTGACTTTGGTCACACATTTGCAGTTTCATGAATTCTAAAGATTTTATGTAAACTTCCGCTTCTTTAGGTGATTCGTATGCAAATATTGAATTCGTGACTAAGTTTTCTAATGCAGGTTTTGCTTTGTTTGCTTGATTTGTGAATTAGTTCTTGATTCTAAAATTTGTCCTTAATGTAAATTAATGCAACTGCGATTGCTACAGATGGTCAAGAATCAACACTGAAGCAAAAAAAGAAACAGAGTAAATGTTGTCTCTGGTTAAAAAGTAAAAATTAATTAAAAGAAAAATAACAATACGATGTGTACATTACTGTTTTTCCTGCAGCAGTGCTTTCCTAGTGCAAAGTTTGGGTTTTGCAGGCAAAATTCGCTTCTCCGCATGAACTTGAAAAATAAACTTGTGGCAGCCATAGAAGATTAAACCATTGTTACCAGGTTTTAACTTTATCACCCTTGGTTACAAATTTGGCGAAAAGTACGATATCATCAAGGAATTGTCGAGAAGGCTTTAGGATCGGTCCTGCTAGAAATTTCTTGGGGCTTTTTTTACTTTTGAAACAAAGATCAGTGCAGTTCAGAAGAGTTGGAGAATGAAGAGCACAATCTGTTTGAGCATTGATTGTGCGATAAGAGAATTTATTTATCTGAGTTCCTGTTATTTGAATTGTTCTAAGGAGTCGATTCTTGAACGTTGTAAAGCTTCTTCATAACGAGTGCGCTTCACACTATTGTAAATAACTTGTAATATTTCTTTGTGTATATGTTACCGTTAAAATGTGAAATCCGTTATTTTATAGAATAACAAGGTATTTCATGAAATAACTGGACAAATCAGTTCAAGTGTATAAAATTATTGAATTCTACAATTTAACTAGATATTCTATAGAATAACGGCCACTTTATCGTTAAAGCAGGGAATACGGCACTCGAAAGTTTGGATTCTTTTAATCAGTTTTGAACCGCTTATAGCTGCTTTGCAATGAAGTGTGTGTACGTACCCTTCATTTCGTTGCTTTTAGACGAGGAATTTAATCGGTGTATTTATGTTAGCGTTTTACACAATTTGGATTATTAACAAATATTTTTGCTACCTGTGTTTTAATAAAATGACTTCTGCAGCAATGGGAGACTAACCCATAAATAAAACAATGCGAGAGATTTGAATCTTTATTATATAAGCGCGGGACAAAGGAAAAAAGATCTGCACTTACTCGTGAAATTTTTTTAATAAGTAGAAGCAAAAAGTGCTAAAGACAGCACCGAAAAAAGTACCACCTGACTATTGGTTACTCTAGCATTTTGATATCCTTGAAGTTCAAGAAGTTGAAAAGTTAATTGTGTCAATAACAAATGCAAAACATATATTTTTACCTTATTGTTTAACTAATGTTACCAACATGAGTTAAAAGAAATCTCATATCATCTGCATTTCCTTATTATTTACCAATTAGTCATCCGTAATAGGGATAAAATGCATTTTTTTAGGTTTTAGCTATTATGATAAATTTATTTATAAAATAGCTTTGAAATTGTTTATTTTCACTTTAACGGTCAATTATTAGTTATTTCATAAAATAATTAGGTAAAGTATGAAATGTTTCATCTACTATATCGTCAGTCTAATTATCAGACTGCGTAACTCCATCTGGGATGCTAATTTGATACAGTAGGGCTAGGCGTCAAGTTGTTGTTTATGTTCGCCAAGATAGGCGATAATATTACAAGATGGTTTACTTTGATATTTTATCGTGCGGTATTTACAAATTTTATTGTAATGAAAGCTTAAAATAGTGTAAATAATTTATATCTGGAAGTGTAATACATTAATATTGCTTTCTGTTGTAGTTATTTTATGTTAAAATCTTGCCACCACCTCTGCATTCGAAATCTAGTTTCATTATGAAATAAAAAATAGTGATTACACTGATCGAAGGAATAAATTAAAAGCGGAGAGTGCTCTGAGGCATGGCGTAGACAAAACAAAAGGGAAACGCTAGGCCGTCATCTTGGATTTCATGTAACCCGACAACAGCCGCTGCTTGGCGGCGCGTTGGGAATCGCGCCAAAAGCGCGCTGGCGCGCCGTTGCACTCCTATATCAAATCAGTTACACCGTTGGAGTTACGCAGTCTGATAATTAAGTCGACGATATACTTTAACTTACTTTTTCTGGATTATTTCGCCGTATACAGATTGGTTTATGAATAACTGAATCATACACTGTAACTGTAACATATATACTTCGATTTGTCTTCGTGTAGTCATGGGTTCGTCCTTGACCATTAATAAATCTGTTATTAATCAAATAATTTGAGTTGTCGGTTGCCTGTCCCCCTCGCAAAATTTCAACAATATTATTTAAAACTGTAGAATTAGTAATGTGTTCGACAAAAAGGGTAAAAAGATTTGTAAATTTTAAAATATTGAAAGTGTTTTCAAATTTAATGACTCAAAAGTGTTTTAAAACTTTTTATTTTTATTTTGATTTCGATGTTACAATTTCAATACAGTACTATTTCATGACGTAAACGAGTTTCATTTTTAAAAATTTGGTTTAATATTTAAATTTAAGCAAAATGCAAAAATGCAAAATTACATTTAAGAATTTTTGCACTTATTTTGCGCATAATTCGTGAAAATGGAGTTCAAGACATTGTTTCAAATATAAAAATCTTATCCACTTTCCTGATATGTGCGTACGAGTGTGCGAAAAATAACATAATTTTTTAGCCGAATACTTTCCTGATAGAAGAAAGGCGTAAAAAATAGAAACACCTGTTCATTACCCGTTTGAGACAAACATATACCTATTTTGACGCCTATTGTAACATTTGTCAATGTTACGAAAATATTTTTTTTTAAAGTACCGTAAAATTAGGCGTATAACGCGCACTTTTAACATAAAAAATAAGATTGAAATTTGATGGGTGTGCGTTATACGCCGGATATGAAAATGAGAGTTTTGAAAATAAAAAAAAGACTTACTTGACTTCTACATATATCGAAATATGTCTGTTTAAAAGAAATGACACTCTTTGTAAAAACATAAAGGGTTGCAGTTGTAGGTGTGTACTATTTTATCCATATGAAGCTTTTGTGATGACACCTCGAATAAATAACTCCAAAACATAAGAGCATTGCACGCATACATTTCAGAATACTTCATAAAAAAAGGGTGCGTGCTATATACGGCGCATATATCTAAAAATAAAAAGTCGCGGCTTGAAAGTATGGGTGCGCGTTATATGCTGGTGTGCGCTATAAGCTGGATTTTACGGTTCTTTAAAAGAAGTGATACTAAAAAAAAAATCCAATCAATACCGGAATATCAATCGAAAAGGTAAAAACTTCCGCATACACACTATAAATAAGCCTTCAAAATCCTAAAGAACAAGACTAGAAAATGAACTTTCCATGCGCATAAATCAGCAACATAATTTGCTGACTCTAAAAGTTTCAAAATGGAAATTTTATTCAGTGTTTAGTTTATTTCTCAGCCACCACCTGTTAGAGGCATTTCGCGTGCAATACTTTCTTCATGCTATTTCTAAGGGTGCAAGGACTTCTCTCTCGGCCATGCATGGAGTACACGTTCCACTTTTGAAAAAAGATTCTAATTTAAAACCGCGGATTGAGCTTTCACAAGATCCTATTAATTTAAGGTACGACAAATCTGTGAAAAAGAAGGTGTATATTTCGTCTTTAATATAATTCCATCCAAATTTACAGCCAACAAGATTTATCTTATCATTAGAATGTGTACATTGCAAAGTCGTTTCTTAAGAAAATATTTTAGATAACAGGCTAAGGGGTTGCTTGTATTAACCCTTAGACTTAATACTTTTACGATTGGCTATTAAAAGTGGATATTTCTTTTCTTTCTAGGAAATTAGAGCAGCAGATGATGTAATAAATTTTCTCTCCGACGTTACTGGATCATTCCCTTCCTTCAACTCTGTGAGTATTTCACTTCATATATTTTGCATTTAACATTGTTTGCATGTTGTACGTTTGTAATATTTGGATTTTTGTTAGTGGAAGATATTATATTTTAACCCTTTTACGATACATGAGCATTACTCGTCATAGTTTTAGGTCAAAGTGGGTGTGTAATGCCACGGTGTCTAGAATTATCGACTTACTAATTATCTCACAAGGGGAGGGCACGACTAAGGAAATTCATTTGGGGACGAGACTTTGTGTAACAGTAGTACTTCTATAGGGTATTCAAACCCCAATGTAATTCCGCCGAATGGCCAGTCAATTCCGAAAAAACAGCACTCGAAATTTATACTTAGCTTATATACAAGTTATTTTCTCCCTGATATAACGTCGCCGTGGCATGATCGTCAGCGTATCGGAGTACTATGCACTGGTCCAGGGTTCGATTCGCACGAACGGCAAACTTCCTGTTTTTATTTTTTTTCTCTCTAATTTATTTTGATTTATTTTCAGAATTAAATAATTTATTTTTTAAAAAAGATTCATTGATTTTTAAATGATATTCTATATAATTATATAGTAACTATGCACAAAACAACTAATAGTTATGATAATAATACTTATAAATAAAAAGTGAAAATAAATTAAATAATAATAAATAAAGTTAAATAAATATAAATAAAAAGTAAAAATAAAAATAAATTAAATTATAATAAATAAAGTGAAATAAATATAAGTAAAAATTTAACTTTGTCTTACATAATTTTTTTATTGGAGCATTCTTTGTTTTTAAAAGAATTCTTTGTTCTTAAGAGAATATATATATAACACCTGCTCTTTAAAAACAGCTGCCTTTCTCTTGATCAAAATCGTTTTGTTAAAAACAGAAGTAAAATTTTATGGCCATTTAGGTATAAGAAATAATTTTAAAAATACAATTAATTAGGTTTTAATGACAGAAGAAATTGTAGTTATACCATATGTTAGTTGTTTTTGTGTTTTAAAAAAGTAAAACAGTTACTATAATTATGTAGAATGTCATTTAAAAGTCAATAAATCTTTTTTAAAAAACAAAATTATTTAATATTGAAAATAAATAATAAAATAAATTGGAGAGAAAAAAAATAAAAACAGGAAGTAGAGGCCGCTCGCGCGAATCGAGCCCTGGTCCATTGTATAGTACTCCGATACGCTGACGATCATGCCACGACGACGTTGTATCAAGGCGAAAATAACTTGTATATACGCTAAGAATGAATTTCGAACGCTCTTTTCTCTAAATTGACTGGCCATTTGGTGGAATTACACACACACATTGGGGTTTTGAGATACCTATAGCAGTACTATTTGCGCATGCTGCACCTAAATCGTAAAGGCAGATTTCTTCTCTCTGTATTTTATAATAAATAGAATCAGAATTAGTACTAACTAGCGATGTGTATAGTTACAGGTAATATATTTATTCCTATGAAAATAATGTGAATTAAATTGTACGCCAAGGAACAAATCAGGCATTAATGTGCAATGTTAATTGAATAAGATTTGAGAAAAGCATATTTGTTTGTTGTTCTTTTCTTTCTTTTTATTGGAAGGACAAATGTAAATTTTCTCTTTCATCCTTTTAATAATAAAATAAACGTTGTAGAATTTTATTGTTCGAATTAATTCTCTTTCTTTTCTTTTTTCTCACTCACATGTTCAGTGATGCCAGTAAGTTAATTTGAATTATTAAGGACAGAGAAAACTGTGTATTTAAGATTGTTATGATGTTATCTTCCATCTATCGTAATGAATTTTAATTTATGTTTATAAGCATTAGTGTTAGGAAGGTTTTTATTGTTTATGTGGTTTTTACATCATTTCTGTTTTTGTAGTATTCACTATTTTTTTTTTTAATAAAGTCGAAATTCTCATCAAAAGATTTTAAAGCTCATTTCGTCTTAAATTTTTTCGTTGGCCATTAGAGCATAATTAAAATTATATATATTCGGTTAAAAAATATATATAAGATTTATCTTGCAGTAATTGTACAGTTTATAACTACTAGGTATCATTCTTACTTTTTATACTTATAATGCTTCTATATAATTTTGATATATACTCTTTCTCTTTTTAACAATAGATTATATTTCATAGTCTCAATGCCGGTTTATTCATTGGGCGCTTGGGGCGGGTGCCCAGGATCCCGGGGCCAGGAAGCGCCACGATAAGCTGGACTTAAGCAGATTTTCCGGTTATAAATTTCGATCCGCCAGTGCCAAATGGGCCCTAGATATTCTGCTACCAGGGCCGAAATGAAAAATCGGCACTGTATTCATTTAGGCTGTGTTTAATATAGAACTATATATTATTCTAAACTAAATTTATATTTTCTGAGGTTCTAATCGACATTTCATTTCGTAAATCGTTTTCAAAATTGACTTACGTGATTTTCTTTTTTTAAAACAGTTATAAAAACTTATGACTTATGTGATTGTGTGTGTGTGAAAATTGTTATACACCATGCACAAATAAATCTTTATTTGTGAAATTACAAGAGCATAATCTATATTATTCGTTAAACTGGCGCCTCTGTGGTTATCAGTTTGTAACAAAATCACCAAAATAATCTAATCTTTAAGTTGTTTCCTGTGCTCCTATCTCTAAAAATATTTTTGAATTAATCTGAAAGTTTCGTATTTTTCCGTGCAACTTTCAATTCTTGGGCATTTCGGAGCTGAGGGCTCTTTCAGATGTTTTATCTTTGCATATTTCTTTTACTTCACACAAGTTCTACTCGTTTAACTAGAAGTTTTCTATCTACTGTCCTTGGGTTACGACATTTATTTATTTACAGCATCTTGTTCAAAACGCGGAAATTGTTGTTCAACGGGAAGTCGGCTTTCCCACTTTTGTTTCTTTTATCGTCACCGATTCTAAAGAAGAGAGGAATAAAGGCAAGGCTAAAGCTGATTTTTCTTTCCTTACTAGCAATTACAAAACAAAGAGCGGGCGCTTATAAAGGATACCAAGTTTCTGGAGAAAATTGCGTTGTATTTGAAAGTCGTTCAAGGACAAATAGAAATAAAATTTTAATCGTTTTCAAGTTTTTGAAATTGACCTGAAATGTGTATTAATTATTTAAATTATGGAAAAGAACAAGTAATATAAAAAAAATAAGTCAATTCCTATTTAGATCAACAATTTTTTTTTTATTCTAGATACTTTTTGTTAAATAGTTACAATTAATATATAAATATGTAAACACATAAAGAATCACAATATTAAGTGACAAAAATAAAAGCGATTTTCCTTGCAATTTTCCATTTTCCTTTCTATATACGGTGTTGGACTATTATAGTTTTGGTTACTATTAATTCATTCATTAAATGTAATTATTCTAATAAAATAGCATAGAAAAAAGAAATCACATCCTCAAAAATTAGGCCATCCCAGGTGGGATTTGAACCCACGACCTTTGGGTTAGAAGTTCAACGCGCTATCCATTGCGCTACAGGAGCACAATGAACGATTTTCCTTTCTATATATGCTGTTGGACTATTATTTTTGTTTGTTACAATTTATTAATTTTTTAAAATTAATTAATGAATTATAATATTTGAAAAAACTGTATCAACATCAAGTGTCATCCACTACAAGTTTATAAAAGTGTATTTGGATTTGAATGATTTAATAGAAAGTAATTTATTAATAATTGAAAATTTGTCAACACAAGATATATATATATATATATATATATAGGGAGAGAGTGAACTAATAGTAGACAGAAATTAAAAAAGGAAGTAATACTGAGAATAGATAGTTTTAACTTTTACATCTTATAATAATATAATAAAATTATCCAGTGTTAAAATTAAAAAATAAATATTAGGGTGGATCAAAAAAAAAAATTTTTTTTTCCCAGAATATCAGAACCTCCCTATGAGGGAACGTTGTTCTCTGGTTTGTACATGAAGGCACAAACAAAATGAAAAATTAATTTTTATTTGGTTTCTCCGTAAGAGAAATAAATTTAGGATTTGAGGAAGGAAAAAGTAATTTTTTGTAAAAGTGAAACAGGCAGGTTAGGGTCTTTGTTGTTGTTTCTAATCCCTAAGGCTATCTAGGACTAGACCAACTTCATCAGTCTGTAAACTTCCAAAAAATCCAAGAATAGAAGAGGTTTTAAGAACACCTCGTCCACAAGTTAAAATTCAGGCCCTCTAAAATGTATTCAGGTGATGCCTGTTCCAAAAACATTTGAAAGTTTTTAAAAAATTTTTCCCCCCCGTTAAAAGGGAAAATTTTATGTCCACTGGGGCAAATCGAGATATGCAAGTCAGCTGAACTCTGGGACCTTAAAAGAGTAGGGCACCACCAGGATGCTTTCGTGGATAACAGATATCTTCAGGAGGAACTCTCCAGTTCCAGATAAACCATTCCTTTTTCTTACTATCGGAGAACACCTCGCTGAAAGTCGAAGGCATATCAGTGTTTTTTAACCCTTTTATTGGGGAAGAGGACTTTTGCAAAAATACTAAGAGGCTCCGGGGCGGGGCAAGTGTCCGTTCCGTAAGCCTGTTGCGGATTCGCCCCCGGTTGGATGATAGATTTTCGGGATGTAAAAAATCGTGGGCAGGCATGTCATATGATTATGTGGATGTAAAGATAGTGTGAGTGCCAATTGGCTCGGTATTCCCCAAAAATTAAAAAACCAAAAAATTTAGCGTCCGAGAGCTGGGAAATTAAAAAAAAAAAATTCAAGCTTCCAAATTTAACAACGGGCCGCCACTAGATGGTACCACCATGAAATGGCTCTCACGTTGGGGACTTGCCGTATATTCAAAGGCTGAATTGCTAAAATGCAGCCCCATTGGAAAAAAAATAAGTTACGAGAAAGAAAGCACTAGGTACATTTTTAGCAGCTTATTTAGTATACTAAATTTAAAAAAGAAAACCTATTGTCGAAATAAGAGTGCACGATAAACCGGTAGACGCGAAAAAAAAAAATGTTCGAACGATCTGATTGGACGGAGCGGTAAAGAGCTGCCAGCGTTACAGCTGGCCAATGCCACCTTGACGTGGCAGCGCCAGATCAAGGCCCAGGCTTTGAAATTCATCATGGTATATGGCTAAATGACGCTCAGTCAGTTGTAGCTTTGAGCACCTTACAGGTGACAGAACGATTTAGCTCGGTTTCACCCCAATTTAGAGGGAGAACACCCTGGCGTCGCTAACCACTATACCGAATGGGCGATGTTATGAAAAGTTGCGATGCATATTGTATTAAACCTTACTCACACACGCACAATACTCGCTTATCAATAATCATCGTTTTTAGTTATTTATATCACAGAAAAATAATTTTGAGTCTAAAATCATCTAGCCGAAACTACGTTTTTTTTCTCTCATTTTTTTCAAAAATTCAACCCCTTTGTAATAATATTAAGCTTTGAAATTATTTTTTAAAATTATTTATCGCCTTATCTCCTTACTATAGAACATCTTTTCTGAATAAGTAGGTTCCGATTAATAATAGTTTTGTACTCTCCATTTAACCGCGATCCTCTTATTCCCCAATATATTTATTTCTAAGTATTAAAAAATTAAATTATGGAAAACACATCAGTATACATATTTGCCTAATATACTGCTCTAATAATCAGGCATGCATTTTTAGTTAATTTGAATTTCGTTTTACTCAGGCTTCCTAAAATTAAAGACGCGGTGGTAGAATCGATAAAAATGGGAAAAATTAAAACTCTTCAATTAACATGAAACTGCATATGATGGTAGAAAATGGTATATATAATTAATTTGAATATGTGATAATAAGAAGGTTGAATCAGTCATTATAAATCTAATGTCTCCCCTCTCCCCCCGAAAAAAATTAAAATAAAATAAAAGTAAAACCCCTAAATTAATATAAAGTATGTGACTGACCACCGTGGACCTTCGAACAAAGTTTTCAGTGATTGTGCGTGCTTTCAATCAGGTTATCAACCATAGTTTGGTAGTAATTATTATTCCTTTATTACCAATTTTTAGTTCTCTGGGATGGGTTGGAGAAAATTCACGTGTAGGGATAGCACACCCAAGGACTTCTCAAAAGTTTGAAATGGGATTAATGTCTTAGAAAGTCGCCAGTCACTTCATACGGAGAGAAATACCACTTCAAGTCAGGAATAGTTCTCAGAGGCCCTGGACCCCTGCCACGTAAAATGTAGTCTCCCCATCTTGGCGGCACCCTTAAAAGTAGACAGTACATAGATACGTTGTCAAATACTCGTACAAACGGTAATTTGAAACAAATAAATGTGTATGATTTACAATCGTACAAGCCGGCTCGACCGACTGCAGCTATTTGACTGAAGGAGTAATGATGGTGTATGGTGGTAGGCTTAGGCCTATACATAGACAGTGACAGTGGCGCACACAAGGTCCTGGGGTCCGCCCACCCCAAAAGCCCTGATTTTTCCGGATTATTATAATTCTAAGTATATAATACGTAAAATTTAATTAAATATTTGTTATTACGATTAACTTTATTAATTAATGCTAATTATTTATTCAATACTAGTTTTTACTGTGTTTTGTTCCGAAAATCGACAAAATCAAAAATAGCATGATACAAGAATGGTGGAACTTTTCAACCCCGACCCCTTGAAAATTCTGTGTGCGCTACTGGACAGCGGTCATCACATGTAGCTAGTTGACATACCTTTCGTAATTCTCAGTTTTTCGGAGAATACATCTGGAAAAAACTTTTGACTTTTGAAATTATTCGCATCATTTTATAAGGCTGAGTCAAGAACGAGACGAGGCCTTCATTATGGCCGAGGCCCTGGGCCAGGGCCCAGTTGGCCCGTGCCTTAAAACGTCCCTGCTCACTCTTCAGGTATTTATCAACAATGTCTGGACCATTGTGGAGGCAGATACAGGGGAAATCAGGATCATCAGCTGCGTCTCATATTGGGTCTAATTCTTCATCCTCATATATACCTCACAGCTGTCACATAACCCTGCCTTCCGAATATGTGCATGCCAGTGCGATATTTCATTGAAATTTTAATCCACACCATGATGTTGTCATTTTCGCGTTCATAATATGCTTGGTCAATTTGTGTGCCTTGTTTCCTCCAAACGCATACAAGCTTAGCCTCTAATTCCAGGAAAAATCTGTAATAGTTCACCAGCAGGATGTTGTACCATTATGAGACAGTCCAATCGACATGTTCATGACATCACTAATCTTGTTCTTCCTGATTGAAAGTATAATAGAACACAAATTCCGGCGTACAGTCTCTTCATGTGGAATCTTCAACCCATAGCATGGTCGGTGACGTCTTATGACTTCTTGAGGTCCTGGTCCCTTTGAAACAGTAGACCACACTTTTGTGTCTCTTTTAAGTAGACAATACATAGAAAACGTTGCCAAACATTTGTATAAACGGTAACCCGAAACAAAAAACGTGCGTGATTCACAAATCTAGGCATAAGCCGATTCGACGACTGCCACCTTTCTAATAAATGACTAATGAGGGTATGTGGTAGTAGCAGGGACATTTTAGGGCTTTTTGAGGCCCTGGGACCACAGAAATCTTAAGATTTTTTTGAAGCCCTGTGCCCTTATGCAAAAGTAGGCCTTGCCTGCGATCTTTAAAAGTATACCGTATATAGCATGCATTGAACAAACGGTAATTTGAAACAAATAAATGTGCACGACTCACAATCTCACAAACCGACTCGACAGATGGCCACATTTCGACTAAATGAATTGAAGGATTGTTTATGGTATTAGGCTTAGACATGGACAATGGTCATCACATAATAATACAGTCTTGCCACTTTTGCCAGTTGACATTCTTGTTTCTCGGAGAATATGTACTGGAATAACATTTGACCATTAAAATTATTTAGATCAGGATCTTATTAAGACTGAGTCGACAACGAAATGAACCCCCATAGAGGGTGAGGCCCTGGGCCCGGGCTCTGTTGGCTCATGCCTTAAGACGTCTCTGGGTCGTTGGCCTAGACCTAGACACGGGCAACGAACATGACATAATTATTCAGTCTTGCCACTGTTTCCATTGACATATTGTTCAAAATTACCAGCTTTTCAGAAAATCTTTCTAGTAATAATTTTTGAAGATTAAAATTATTTCGATCATGATCTTATTCAGACCCAGTCAAGAACTATGTAATGTTACCCCGCACTAAGACCCTGCGTCTGTGTCTAGAGGCCCATACCTTATAGCATCCCTGATATGGTCAGTGTTAGTGTTTCACCGGTAGATTTCATCAAAAACTTTACTCTGAATATATAACTGTTTTGACTTTTTAAATAAATTTCTTTTGTTATCGAAGAAAAATGTTGAATGATCACAATGTTCCAGATAAAAATAACACTTTTGTTGATTCTCCTGCTTCAATGCGTCTAACAGTGTTTTTTATTTTCCTTTCAGCTTTTCAGCAGTAGAAGCAAATATCGCGAAATATATAATTGTAATGTATACCGACGTTTTCTCGGAGACTAAGTACGGACAATGAATCATTGGTGGTGTTCTAACTTAAATTTTTTCATTCTAACATCTACTTTTTCGCACTGATTTTAAACCACTCAGATTCAAATACAATTTCTTAGTGTTCTTAATCGATAACATTTAAAATGTGGAGACTTCTTAAAAATTGGACTTCTAAAAATTCAACTCTAAAGTTCATTAATCCGGAAAAAAAGCCTTTTTTTTTCCCTTCTTCCGAATTCATTCGCTATCTTGACTAAATTATCGTATAATTCTTTTAAAAATGAAACAGGATGGCTGCAAAATACTGGATTAAATAATTATAAAACGAATAATAATTTAAACAAGTATTTACACTCTGTCACCCTCAGTACAAAGTTAAGTACTGAACAAACTGCAAGAAAAGTCGGTAAATACATATTTCGTCGTCATTCTTCGGAAGCTAGTTTAGTATATGACTTTCATGTGTACTTAATACATGCATCACAAATAATTCCACCTGTTAGCAGAGGAAATGGAATTGTACTTCAAGGTCGAAGGTTCATAGTTCATTGGCATACTGAAATGTTAGTTTTGGGCTACTGGAATAGGGAGAAGCTTGAGCGCTCATTCGAATAATTGAAATGTTAAACAGTTCTGCGAAAATTATGTTTCCAGAACACATTCTCTAATTATTTTGAGATTTTTTGTTAGTCCTTATCGTTTAGAAATTTTTTTGAGTTTCATTTACAACAAACTCGTGTGTGCTTTGAACAAAGTTGCTTACGTAAATATCCAAAAGGCTGGAATGACATAATGTGATATATGACAAAGAGTGTCCCGTTGGTGTGGTGTGGTAGTTAGGGGGGGGGGCCAGTCAGGTGTCGTCCATCTTTGGACCATGTTTAAAAATTACGTGGTCCTGCCAAAAGCCCTCGTAGCTGAACGGCATGAAATTTAATCAATCATGACAAAGAGTGTGGTATATTCAACAAAGTCAAAAGCGGTGGGAGGGCAATTTGCAGATAATATCGCTGTATAATTTATAAACGTATATTTAACTTATAAGTGCGACCTCTGTAGAAATAGGATAGACTCGTATTTATTCGAATCGAAGCCACATCTGAAATTCTCCATAGTGTTTTGTGAAAAAATAAAAAAATTGTGCTTTATGGTTCATCGATATCAGATATTTAGAATTTTTAAAAAATTTTTTAATGAGAACTAATAAGAACTTTAGTTTACTAGTATTCAAAATTTTTAAATACCTACATATATGAACCTTTAATTACTCTAGCTGTCAGAGTATCATGTCCAATTTCCTCTATGCACCGAATTTTTCTGCCTTCGATTCTGACCAGCACCTAATTTTCAGCAGCATTGCCATTAGAAAAAAAAGTGCGGCTTAGATTGGAATAAACACGGTGTATAATTTCGAAAATTATTCAATTGCAATTATTAAACTAAACCTTTTTTTTAAAAAAAAATTAAAATGTTAAATTTTTTATCTTTGCTTTATTTCTCACAAGTTGAGGTAAACCCTGCAGTTGCAAATACAAATTTTAAAAAAACAACAACCCTTTTAATTTGGGATTCGACTTTGATTACTTGAGAACTCTGGAACAATAATAGGCAAAACTTCAAAAATTTAATTTTTAAATTTGAATTTTTTTTAAAAACAAATAGGATCCGATCATTGTGTGTTTTTGTTAATATTCAGGTATTTGACAGGAATTATTTTTCTTATCCCATTTAAACCAGCATTGTAATACTTTAAAAGTAATTTATAAAAAAAAAGTTGTTTTATCATTCTCTAAATCACTTGCTCAAAAACATGTCAAGGAGAATAATTTTAATGTTTTGCTTTACATTTCAAGGCCAGTCAATTGGATTTTCTTAATTTACAAGTCAACGGTAAGGGGAAAAAAAAATTTTGGAATTTATTTTTCGTATATGTTAAAGGACTTTTTTAAATAGTAAGGGAAAAATATAATTTTGCTTTTCTTAAAAATTGTCTTCTAGAAAGCTTAAAAAGCCCAAACAAAAATATCAAATCTCCTGTGTTGTCCATAAAAGTTCGATGATCAATAGAAAAACAAATATAAGCATCGTCTTCGACAAATTTCTGTAAGATACGGAAGCAACTGAACTGAATTTATAAAGAGATAGAATTATTTCTGAGTTCTTCGGCACTGAATTACGTACTTCTGTAATTATTTCATAGAACAGTGCTTGGGTTAAAGTCTTTATTCGACATCCTCTATTCTTTGGCGCCAATTTCACTCGGCTTTTATTGTTATCGAACCATAACAAAGCAAAAGAACCTTACGGACCTTGAACCACGTGTCAGCAAACGATTCTCGAAGGTGGTTGTCATTTATTTAGACTGCAATTACTTCTTATCAGATGCAGGCATCGACTTGGTCTTTTCTGTTCTGACACAAGATCCCAAAGATATGAACAAGGAATGATAAGTTTATTGGTTTAGGTTGGGGAATTCACTATTTACTCTAGATAATTTGGTAACAATAGAGATAATATTGATGTGTTTTACTCTTGGACGAGAGGGAATAACTTATCGTGTTCGAGTTGGGTGACCTGCTCACCGGATATTGAAACAGACACATATTGAAAGGTGTAACACAAAAGCTACAGAATTCTTTTGTTTTCGTTGTGGAATTTCGGTGGTATCCTTGTACACTACAGGTAGTACAATTTCGGTTGTATTCTAGTACACTACAGGTAGTACAATTTCGGTGGTATCTTAGTCCACTACAGGTAGTACAATTTTGGGGATATCCTATTACACTACAGGTAGTACAATTTTGGTGGTATCCTAATACACTACAGGTAGTACAATTTTGGTGGTGTCCTAGTACACAACAGAGGTAGTACGGTTTCGGCTATATCCCATGTGAAATGCACACATACGTATATGCATTGTAATAAGCTCTTTGTGTGTTTATTATAAAATCTAATTAATAATGCTTTTAATTTAAGTACGTCAAAAATGTTTATTTTCTTGAAAATATAAAAATAAATCGATACATGAATCGCCACATCGATTGTCACAATTGTCAATTATTTTGTAGACTGCATATTTTTAAGTGTATACATATTTGTAATGCAATACCAGAAGAAAAAGACCTTTAGTTTTATTTGAAAACCAAGATTAAAGTTTATTTGAGAACATGCAATAATTGTTAAATACCACTAAAACACCTTAAGTCTTTGATTATTTGATGACGCTTGTCACAAGTTAGGGATACTTATTATGCATGTGCTTACTTTTGCATGTAATTACCTTATGATGTCGGTTCTATTAGTCTGGATACGGGAGGCGACATTTATTCCAGAAAACAACCTGCTTAGTGGCACCTTGAGGTACTAAAGACCATAGTTTCATATTCCATTGTTCTGTAGTCCTACCTTAGTTTTAATTTATTATTTCGTAGATGAAATTATATTGTGTGTGTGTGTTCGATAGCTTTTCAATTTCTCTATTCCATATTATAACTAAGAATATAATTCGGAATGACGCATGGTAAATGGTGTCGCAATTTCAAGTTCTTCCAATGGTGTCGAATTTGAATGTAAGGAATATTTCAAGATGAGAGGACAAGGAAAGAAGCTCTGATTTCCGAGTTCTTTTAAAAAGTACCTGTTCTTCCACAACTCTTTGGAAGATGTCTGAAAGCAATGGTAGTTGAAGTTTATATTTTAAAGAGACTTTTTTTCTTCTTTTTCCTTCAACCTCGCCGTATTATATAAACACAAATAAACAAACAAAAAAAAAGCAAAAAACGATAGTTTTATTTCTGCAAGAGACAGAAAAATAAAAAATTGACGATGACTTACGTTATAGATAGTACTAGATTTTATTGTTGGAAAAGACATGAATAAATAATTCATTTTACTCTGATCGACGATTTCGAAGGTCAAACTTTGTTCGTGAAGGCTGAAATTATGAAAATGTGTTTGAAGGTCAAAACGAGCGTACGCGTCCTTTTGTCAAATAAACGAATGCTACGCACGAGGAGAGCTCTTAACACAATTTTTGTTGATTTCCTTTGAAAAATTTGATTTTTAAAATTCCCTTGCTTTTTTTTTTTTAAATGCATCATTCACAATGCTCCGTTTTTTTTTTTTAATATTTTTATTTTGACTTCAGTTTTCTCTTTCAATTTCAATTCACCTTAAAACTCCCCCAGATTACTAAATAAGATTTGCTAATCAACGTTCTCAACAATTTTGCAACCCGTTCACGAAGACAAATATCGAGAATTCTAAGCTATTCGCAGAAATGATGTTCCTACATTTGAATTTATATGAATACGAATGTGTTAGAATATAATTAACACATGTATATTCAGAAACACAAATAACACTGGACTCTAATGAGCACTTATGTAACAGATTCGTAATTCGAAAATCAAATAAAAGTACTTTGCTGATTCTCATTCTAATTTATTACAACTAAAAGTAAAATTAAACATAATGAGTAACACAAATTATAGCTTTTTAATTAAACAAATACTTTGCTGCCATTCTGGGAGATGATAATTTTGCGAAACATATTATCGTTTGATCTGTTTTAAGTTCTAAATCGTTTCCCACTTTTAATGTAAAATGTTATTAAAATATTCTTCACACTTTGAATTGTTTTATTTAAAAATCTCATTTTAAAAATCGATTTCTCGGAATAGAATCTTTTTTCAAAGAGCACAATTCGCGTGACGGTCACATGAAAAAGACAAACACGTGTTCTCCATTGAATTCAAAACAAATATTAAATTAATTGTTCTTGTTGTTCTATTTGTAAAACTTAGATAAAATTTGAAATTTCATAATTGAGTAAAAATGTTAAAATGTTATAAAAAAATTTCTTCAAAAATATTTTAAAGTTAAAAAAAAATCTTATTTTATGCATCTACTTTTAAATAAAATACATTTTTATACCTATGTGCGTTATTATTTTTGACCTATGGCGTCACATGAATTAAGACCATTTTAGTATCGGGAATCTAGTACAATGAGGCATGAATAATTAATTATCAATCAAATGACTTCAATTTCACGCTCTTTGCTCTGTTATATAAGAACTATCAGATTGTATATACTTTAAAATGAATATTACATAATTTTTATAGAATAAACTTCGTAATAAAAATTTCCTTTGTTGAACGAATGTACAGCTTTGTGAGTATTCATCCGAATCAAATCGTTGTCATATTCCACACTTTTTTTTTTTTTATTGTTTTTACTCAATATATTTATTCACTGAGAAAGATGATAATAACATAAATGTAAAGGGTACTTCAGAGGGAATCAGAAGATCGAATACAGGGGGACATTCTGACAACAAAAATACAGCTGTAAATGGTGCTCTGATTCATAAAACGCGGAAGTTTGAAATTCCATTTTACAGTTGGTGTTTAGCAGTGGAAAAAATCTAATAAGTTGTCTTTAAAAATTATTTAACTCCAAAATTTTTTATCCAATTATAGGTTTACAGATATTGATAAAAAATAAGTTTTAATAATATTTATCGTTTGATAAACTGCTTTGGTGTATATATAAAGCACATAATTTTTCACCAGAAAAATGTGTTTATTTCTGAGTTTAATATATTTTATTATGTAATGCAGTGTTTCTCAAAGATTCAGTATTTGCGACCCAATATTCAATCATAATTTTCATCGCGCCCCCCTCCATACATTACCAATGTACTTAATTTAATAATACACTTTGACGCTAAAGCTACAATGCGACTTTAAACTCTTAAGTGCCACCGGCGTATACAAACGAGTCGCTCAGCCGAAGCGTTGATTGCCCCTGACGCAGTAGCGCACTCAGGAATTTTTCAAGGGTGGGGTCTGGGATCGAAAGTTCACCAATTTTGTATCATGTTTCTTTTGATTTTGTCGATTTTCGGGAACAAAACACAGTAAAAAACTAATCATTGAATAAATAATTAGCGTTAATTAATAAAATTGATCATTAATAACAAATACTTAATTAAATTTTACGTACTATTTACTTAGAATTATAATCAATCGGAAAAATCAAAAACTTTGGGGGTCGGACCCCAGACCTACCTATTATATATAACGTTTTCAAAGTAAGATTTTTTCTGTGCACTGCTATTCATAAAATTCTTCCAAAAGCTTTGGAATGTAATAAAAGGACACTAACAGTGTTTGCGAAGGATTTACTTGTTTCAGAGGATTTTCTTTTATTTATTCCTTTTCATCCCCTAAAGAAAAGTACATCAAGATAAGTGTTACCGTACAAATTGTCAAGATAAGTGTTAATTTTTGTATATAATTTTATATATGACAACCCCATGGGGTTATTAGTAATTATTAATGTTGTTCTTAACTTAGTATTGTTAAATTAATTATAAAATGCATTTTCTGCAGTACTGATACAGTTATAAGTGTATTATGTCAGTATAAATGTGTATTTTATTTTTAATTGTATCAGAATGCATTTTGTTTGTTTACTTCCAGTAAATTAATAATGTTTTTATATAATCTTTTGTTTTCGACTTTTCAATATGCTCGCACCCTCCTCGTAGAGTTATCACACCCTTCTAGGGGGGAGCGCCTCACAGTTTGAGAAACGCTGATGTAATGCAATAATTTTCTTATAATGTTTCGTAACCATGGATTGTTCTATTTAAATGAATATTTCTTTCAAAGTAAAATCTCAAACATAAGATATAAATATTGCTTGTATGAAAAACAAAAACACTTATTTTTATCGTTACGAAATCTTATCACAAGTTTTCAGTAAAGGAAAACCGGGTAGAATTATTTGGTTAGAATTTTATTCTCAAAAGAGAGCATTTCCTGTCAACTATATAAGGACAAAGAGGAAATAGTAATTATATCCGATTAATGAAACCGAAAACATTTTTGCAATATCTCACGTTTATGCTTATGTTAAAGGCTATGCAAAACATTAATTTACTTACGCAATAAAAATCTACTCGGCTGGTTTTAAATATTTCAAATTACTTCACGAATTTCATATTAAAATATTTTTATACTGTACATACTTTTAAATCTTAGAAATATTCTTTTTTTTCGAAGTAGAGTAATTGTAATAGTGATCTTTATTTTTTCGATAGTTCGATAAATATACATTTAAAACAAGAAATATGTATATAAAAATATATTAAGTCAATTCCTACTTAGGTCAACAAAGAAAATTTTTATTTTAATTACTTTTTATTAAATAGTTACAATTAATTTAAATATGTATATACATATGAGACAGAAAGCGATTTTCCTTGCAATTTTCCATTTTCCTTTTTATGTAGGGTGTTGGACTATTTTTTTTGTTTATTAATATTTATTCATTAATTAAATTTAATTATTCTAATAAATAGTATAGTAAAAAAGAAATCACATTCTCAGAAATTAGGCCTTTCCAGGTGGATCCGAACCCATGACTTTTGGATTAGAAGTCCAACGCGCTACCCATTGCGCTACAGACAACGAACAACCTACCTTTCTAAATATGCTGTTGGGCTATTATTTTTGATTGTTACTATTTATTCATTAATTAAATATAATTAATAAAATAATAATTGAAAAACTGTATTAACTTTAAGTGTCATCCACTACAAGTTTATATATATATAAGTATATATATATATATATATATATATATATATATATATATATATATATATATATATATATATATATATATATATATATATATATATATATATATATACACTGGTGTGCAAAACTTAAGCAACAGGTGGGTTTATTGCCACAACTTCATGAAAAATGATCTGAGAGACATGAAATTCTGAAATGAGGGAGAGTATTATGTACGTAAAGGATGACGAAAGCATCGGCGCTGAAAAAGGAATACAACGCGTACGGTATGGAATCAAACAAAAACAAGCTTTATTGAACGCATAGTATCGTGACTCATGATTGTCTATCCAACAGGAAGAACAACAAGCAGATGTTCCTTAATATGGTATATGCCCTCCCCTTACTACAATGGTTGCTTTGCACCGTCTCCGCATACTCCGAACCAGCTGGTGCAACATTTCTTGAGGTAGGAGTGCCCATTCCTCAATCAACATTTGTTTGAGTTGTTGGTTGTACTCCGGATGATGTGAGTGTGTGGCAATACGTCTCCCCAAAGCATCCCACACATGTTCGATGGGATTTAAATCTGGGGAGCATGCTGGCCAATCCTTTCGAGTGATATCTTCACTTTCCAGCAGCTCCTCAACAGCAAGAGTGCGATGTGGCAGTGCATTGTCATCCATAAAGATGAAGTCTGGGCCAATGGTAAAGATGCAGATGGGGAAGAAGTACCTCTTCACAATAGCCATCCCTGGTTACAGACCCTCTGTCGAAAATGGGAAGCTCAGTTCCGCCGTTCAGCATAATGCCAACCCAGACAAGAACTCCAGGACCACCGTAATGATGTCTTTCCTTGATGTTACTGGGATAAAAATGGGTCCGATCTCTCTCAAATCAAAACGCGTTGAGAATCACTTCTGGTACTGAACCGACTCTCATCCGTAAAGAGAACACGACTCAATGATCAGTTGTCCAGTTTTGTGCTCTCTGTCCACTGTAAACGGTGGCTTCGGTGGCCATCTTTCAGCGGGGGCAGCGTTCAGGACGGGCGGGTGAACAGGCTCCCTTTGTGAAGGCGTCGGCCGAAAACCCCCGTCGCCTGTTGCGCGTTTCTGAACAATGGCGCTTGCTGACTGCTGTCGCTTTTTTTGCCGGGATGAAAATCGGTCATCCCCCGCGTGGGTTTTTCGGGGGGGCCCACCAACCTCCGCTGTACCTTGGTTTGGAACGCTTTCAAGCGCCGGAAAAAACTTTTTTTGATTCCCCTCTAGCTACCTGACAGTACGCCTCCCCCAGCTTTTCCCCCATTCTTGCCGGGGAAGTATCCCGATGATTTCTTCTAGCCATATTTCCGAACTGACTCACTGGCACTTGCAGAAAATATGGTGTTTCGTCTCCGTCCTTCACATTCTACTTTGACGCGTGCCCTTCCCCGTTTTTCGTTCGCTCCCTCGCTTCGACGTTTTGTTCCTGATATTTGCATATGCGACGTTTCTACGACTTACGTGTTCCCTCTACTGATCTTCAGACCTCCTTTTCTGCAATTTCATGGCTATCTCTAAATTTTACATTGTTGCTTAAGTTTTGCACCAGTGTTTTTATATACAGTCGGACCTCTTTTAACGAAGGAAAATCGGAAAAAACTTTTAATATACTTTATAAACCACATAAAACAAATTTTAAAAACATAAGCACTATATTTAAAAAATAATCATTCCACCTTTTCTTAAAATTATATATGTTTATTTCTTACAAAAAAAAAGAATACACTGTATTTTAATATTAAAAATATTTATTTTAAAAATTAAAAGAAATTTAAGAACATTTTCTAATTTAAAGCATCAAGTAATATTAAACATACATTATTTTATAACTAGAACACGGGACAACTCCACTGAGAGTGAAAGGGGATATCAAAGATGTTTCTAATGAACTGGACAATGGGGAATAAAAGTTGCACTTTTTGGATGAAACGTCCAAAACTTTATTGCTCTCGGCGAGTTAGGATCAAAGAAAACTAGTTCAAGATTTATGACCACTATAAATGTATTAAAGAGAGAGTAACTTGAAATGTTCAGAGAAATACGCTAGAAATAGGGAGAAAAAAAAAATTGAATCACAAAAGAAAAAGTTCGTTTTGTATAAAATGCACTTCACTATACTTAAACGAGTTATTTTACGAAGAAAATCGTGAAATGTTGAAGGTTCCAGGAAAAAGTTCGCTATATAGAAAATTTCGCAATATAAAAATTCGTTATAAAACTTTTTCCCGTTAATTATCCTCTGGGATTACCATTTGTAACTTTGGTAAAAGCGAAGAATTAATAAAGTGCACTTGATTCAAAAAGGGAATTAAACCATTGGTGTGGCGAGTAATAACCATTATAATTTCGTGAGTTTTAATCATAAGCTGTCAATCAGCTTTATTATTTTGCATCTTTCAAATTTTTATTACTGAAAACTTAGTACGGTAAGATAAAAAACAAGAAGAGAAATGAAAGTTATTCTTTTTTTCCCGTTTCAAAATTTGTGTTTGAAAAGCCACAAATACTTTTCTTATGATAATTGTTTCATTTTTTTAAATATTAAAAACTGTCTCCTATAGCATGACAAAATCTGCTCTTAAAGCAGCTGTCATACACGAATACATCATAAATTTATGACCCATTTTGTTCGTGATAGAATAACCTTGTTCTATAACCTTGTCCTATCAAACGGAAGGCTAATGCATCCGTTGCTTTTGAAGATCGTCTGCCAAATGGTTCTGCCTCCCCTCATATATGGAACAAAAATATTGGCGAAAAATGTGTTTGACCACGAATAGGTCGCTATTTGATCATCCAATACTTTTATGGGGTCATTTGTTTCACAATAATAATGATTTAATAGTATGTTTGCCACTTTTTCGTTTTCAAGGCTTTCTTTTATCTTAAACAAATGAATGCAGTAGATTTTAAATTTCAGTGCCTTTGTTTCCAATTATATGATACTTATTTAATTTTAAAACTATTATTAAAACGTTTACTTTATTATACGACAAGGGTTCAAAGTAGCAGAATTCAAAAAGTCCTAAATACTAGATTCTCTTTCATTTGTTACTTGTAATACTTTTTAAAATAAATTTCCTTTAAAATTACACAGTGGTAAGCAAAATAGTTCTTACCATAATAACAATTAAGTAACCGGATTAGTCTAAAGTTAGCTTCACTGAAAACAATGTAAAAATACCATTTAACCCCTTCAACATACTCTCCTTCCCTATCAATGTATAGCTAGCTGCATACGAGTTTTCACCGTTCAAAGTCTGCTGTGGCTCATTAGATGTCACTATTTTCAGTAAGTCTGCCATTTTGCATTCACCTCACCAACAGATGGAAAATGTTTTCCCCTCAATTAATTTTTTATTTTAAGGAACAGGTAGAAATCGTATGGGGCGAGATCTTGTGAGTACGGTGGATGCTCAAGCATAGTAATGCGTTTTTCCACCGAGAACTGTTTTACAGAGAGCGCATTGTGCACCGGTGATCAAGTTTTTCGGTGCCAGTTTTGCGTAAACTTTTACCATATGCAAATTCTAAGCCCAAAATTTTCTTATTGTCTCTCTCAACTTCGTAATATATGACATCATCCGAACACTCAAACGTCAGTCTTTTCACACGATTTCATTAATTTGTTTAAAAGTTTTCATTAGTTCTTGATGTCACAGGTTGGCCAGAGCGTTTATCATCTTCAAAAGCCTCTCGACCTTCCGAAAATCGTTTGTGCCACTAAAAAATTTTACCCCGTGAAATGCAGTTATTTTATTTCCACACTTCTTATAACAAGTTAAAACATTAAGTTGAAGTAATTTTTATTTCACGAAGAATTTCAAATGTATGCGCAGCTCGATTTTTAGGTTTACCATGATCGCTGCGATTCAACTGGACGATGTCTTACTCAAACAAATGTAAAAAACAAAGTGAACTCTAGATAGAGGGATGGAATAAGGTGCCACCAACTCCAGAAAGATCAAGGTCAACTCTATTCCATTCCTAATCTTTCACACCAAGACTAAAGGCTAGGGCATGCGCAGTACGGGAATTTAATAGTCACACTTTGCATGGACAAGGATAAACTAAAAGATTAAAGAAAAAAAGGTATGATTTGGTTAGCTAGGCTTAGGCGATAAATCATCAAATATTATTACCGGTCGTACACATTTGCAACCATTTCCCGTTGCTCTCTACGCGGTTTCATTAATGTTATAGTAATTAAGTCGCTTTATTTGTGTACATTTTTGCGTACCGGCCTAAAAATGTGTGTTTGGTGAGATTTACACACGGCCGAATCGAGTGAGTGAGTGAATGAATATTGATTTTACACGAGGGCTTTTGGCGACGGACTTCGTAATGTTGAACTATGGCCAAGAGACGAGGACGACTGAGCTGCCCCTCCCTCCTAACTACCACACCACACGAATGGGAGGACTTAGAGTTTCAACATATTTAATGTGCATTGGCTTCCTTTACACCCGGCGGGTCCTCATCTACACAAGGTTCGAACTCATGACACACCTGCCATGAGTCCGGCGACTACTAGGCTTGACCACTAGGCCCCCGGATGAATCGGAAAAAAGAAACCAAAAAGTTTGGTTTTATAAGACATATTTATTTATTTTTCTCTCTTTTTTAATGTGAGTGTTAAGTTTTTAAATTATTTTAGAATTAGAGTCATACTTAAAAAAAAGGGAATTGTCTAAATATTCTCCTAAGATGTTGGTTGAACATTTTGGTGAAAAATCTGTCAACAAACATGGCTGCAATCAAACATCTCTGAGCTTTATGGGCTTAATTCATGTGACGTCATAGTCAAATGATAAATGCAATCATATGTTACCAGCCAATCAGTTCATATGTATTTTTGTTGCCAACTTTTGTTTTTCACAAAACCATTTTTTTTAAAAAAATATTTCATATACCAATAACGCATATAAATTAACAAAATACACTCGAATAAACAAAAGGAATAAAAAAATAAATTAATTTTTAATTTTGGAAAAGTCTTTTGAAGAATCTTTATACTGGAGCATCCTTGGCAAATTTGAAATTGTGTTTAGTACCATTGTTTTTTTTTAATTCAATGGAATGTTTAGATTTATCATGTGACTGTCATATCCATTTTTTGGAAGAACATACAGATACTTTTTGAAAAATATTTTTTATTTCGAAAAAAAATTTAAAAACATAAAAAAAAATTGGATTTTATAAATATTTTTCTTGTATTTTTTATGTTATTAAAAAAAATAAGATATGTTTGTCAAAAAGCCTTTGAAGGTCTCCATTTGTTGTAATTTGTTTTGCGCAATCCATTGAAGTTACTTGTACCTTGATAATGCTTTCAAAGATATTGCAAAAACAAATAATCTTTGCAAAATACTCTCTCATCTTAGAAGTAACATATCATTATGCTAGTGTTTCCTAATACCGATTATAATGGGAAAAAATAGGTAAATTGATCTAATCTTAATCTTAGCAATCAATTACCCGATAGTTCAAAGATACAAACAAATGGATTCACGTAAATAGGATTTTCTTTCTCCTCGCGTGGCATGTTTTTATTCATTGACTTCGAGTCTGTTAGTACTGACCATTTTAAATCTATGCTTGTTTTTTTTTGGGGGGTATAAGGAAGAGTCATCACGCAAATAGCATGTAATGATTTGCCTAATTTGTCTTGGATTTAGAATTTAAAATTATTTTTTGGTTCCCTTTCTTTTATGGTTAATTTTATATAATCAAATATTTATGAGTTTTTTAATACAAGTTACTGATACGAGTCTTATTTAAAGTTTACAAAAGTAAAATTTAAAAATTGCTTTTTTGTATTAAAACTTCAAAATTCGCTCACGAAGTCACTTGATGAACCGAAGTGTCTTATCCTAAAGTAACATTCACTTTTTAAGAAAAGTTCACTCAAATTTTATACAAATCTTTCTGTTATTTAAAAATTTTACACTGAATACTTATCTATTTCACTAACAGTACGATATAGAAATATTTTTTATTCCTAATAGGGCTGCGGATTGGTATTTTACCACTGCAGCAGTAACATTCTCCGGGAGCTGGTATCTCTTTTTAGTGTGGCACCATATAGGTGATATACCAATCGCCGCAAGTAATTTGGACGTTCAGTTTCCTGCCTATTGGTAAGGCACCTGAGCTTTGACGATGTGTGTGTCTTGGAATTTAATTTTGCTGAGAGCACCCAAGTCAAACATGCACTCAAGGGATCTTTTACATTTCGCATAATCATACGACATAGACGTTGTCGATTTTTTGCATCATGAAAATCCACCGACTTGGGCCGGGGTCAAACCCGCAATCTTGGGCGTACAAGGCGATTGCCAAAACAACTACACCACACAACCAGCTACAATAGAAATATTCAACACTTTATTGGAATAAAGCTGCATTCACACCAAGGCTGTCAGCGTCGAGCGTTGAGCGTCTAGCCAATCAGAGACTTCATCTCGCCTGAAATGAAGTCTTTGATTGGCTAGACACTCAACGCTCCATGCTGACAGCCTTGGTGTGAATTCAGCTAAGGAACTCATAAAATTTTTGCGTTAGCAAGAAGTGGATGAGGAGAGTAGGGTACCAATTCAAACGTCGATCTTGTCATTTGACAATCGATCAGGTACATTGAGGTGTATTGGCTGTTAGCTGAAGTACATGTTCTTCATACGGGTTAAGTTTAAAGGAAATATAAAATTCGGTTAATATAGCAAGCATATTTTTCAAAGGAGGGTTAAACCCAGTGCAAGTAGGTTTCCAAAAATATAAAATAATATTCTCAACGAGAGAGCTCACATTATAAACAATTTTAAACAATCTGAAATTTGGGTTTACGGTAAAGAACGATTCAACACAAACATGTTTTAATCTAAAAGAGAAAATTAACAAATTTAAGAGATAAATGAAAATGAATAAATGAAAATACAAATAAAAATTATCATATAAATATAATAGCAGTAGCAAGTTTCTGCTCTACGGGCTCTGGGACAACCCCCCTCCCCCAAAATATTATTTCAATCCACACACACACACATAAAGCATTTTACAAAATACCATCATAAGTATATTAGGCAGCCTGCAACAGGAAAAGAAACTAAATTAGTATAAATTGAATTAAAAAATATCTAAACAGATAAAATATAGACCTACATATAGACCAAACATCAACCCTAACGGGGGAACACACAAACCGTGTTGCCAAAAAATTAGTTTTTTAAACAATACTTTCTGCAGTAATTTTTGTTTCGATAATAATTTTATCAGACTTGTTAAAATATATTGATTAATTTTACTAAAAATTTAAAAAATATTTGATTTTACTGTTACTATATTTGAAAAATGTATGTTTTAAATAAAATCAGGTATATTTACTTTGTGTATTCGAGCTGATATTTCAACAATACTATTTAATTTCGGGGGGGGGAGGAGGCTGAGATTGTTTTTGATTTTAAGAACGAATTTCAGATAAATTTTAGCTCGAATTTTTTACGATCATAGTTGTGTCTTGCGTCTGTTAGCATTTGTTCGGAATTCCTTCTTTCATACACAAAAATCGGAAACCAACGAAAGCGAGTGAAGCCTATTTTTTTGTCGAATTGCGATGAATAAATTTTCTGAAGACCAAATCCAAAATTTAAAAAATATAATCTAGCGAAGCAATACGTTGTATTTCATATGAATGTGTTTTTTATTCAGCTGACCTCAATACATTTAAGTTGTACACATGAATATAGTCCTATCGAAATATTTTTCGTCTGCTGTTCTAAATCCAAACGGAACTGAACTAAATTCGTGCTTTTATTTAGAATTCTGTTGAATAAAAACAATAAAAAAGAACCGATTCTTTTTTTTCAAAATTGATAGAATAAACTTACGAATAAGAGTTTGGAAACAATGCGTTTGATTGAAGAATAACCTCATTTATTATATAGCGGTGAATAAATTCTCGTTTTTTTCAAGTAACTCAAAGATGGCATCAAATTTATTAATTCAAAACGTTGTTTTTCAAATAATGTATCAAAAAGGTTTTCAAAATTCTTTACTGTGTTTTATTTTATTTCCTTCCACAAATATAAATTCAGTAATTTCTCTGTAGTTAAGGAAATTATAATATCACTTTGTAAGAGTTTTATTTTCTTCTGAGTAATGAAAATTGTTTTACCAATCCTCCGCACTGAAATGAACTGTACTGATACTATACTGTTTTTAAACAATAAACCTGCATTAAGAGCAATATAAGTAAATATATGTTCCAAAGATCCCTCTGTGGAAGGTAAAGTACATTTATAGTTAATTTTTGAAGTTAAAACTTAAATTATGATTGCTATGTCCATTCTTGAAGTGTTAAGCTAAGGATTCTATTGTTTATTTGTTTAAAAGTCGAATATTGGAATCGATAGAGGGATATATGTACTACAAGGAATCAATATATATTATAGTATTTGAAGTACTCGTATTGTTAAAAATAACGTTGATTTTAGATATCCTACATTTAAAATTCACTGAATAGCTGCTTTTTTTATTTGTCGTATTGTGCAGAAATATTTGTAGCGGGATGTATTTTAATGTCGTATTTAACACATTTCGCCATACACGCACTCATTAAACTAACTTTTCGGTATTTTCTCTTTATTTTAGTGCTTTGAATCGAATTACCAAATAATCACAAAATTTTGTGTTTTTTAAAATGCATTTTGCTTCGAATTTTTTTCTTAAGCATAATATGATCTTTGAAGGTTCCATAAAATATTTTGATTAATAATTTATTTAAATAATTAATGATTGATTAATAATTTATTTTTATTTTTAATTTATAGAAGGGATAAAAGAACGGTTAAAAAGAGTTATTTTTCTACTAGTCTCAATTCAACAAAAAAGAAATATCATTTTTTAAAAAAAAATTGAGTAATAAAATAAAATTAAAAAACCGACGAGACACATTATTTTTTTATGTAATAAAAACAATATATTTTTATTAAAAAAACTATCTTGACTTAGTTTACATTTGTAATAAATAATTTTCACTGAAACCTTTCGTGATTTTATAAGGAATCTCACACAATTCTAAAGTTTAAACCTAATCTCACGCGAAATGAAGTACAGTAATACCTCCATTTATGCTACCCTGACCTACGCGAATTCGGAGTTACGAGATTTTCAAATCTGTCAATTCGCCCCCCCCTCCCCCCGCCGCCCACATAATTTAAACTCAGGCGGAATCATTGCGACATTTTGATGAAATTGGAAATTTGATTGAAGAAGTTGAAAATCTGATTGAAGAAGTTGACGATATTGTCAGTCAAATAAATTTAGAATTGGATTGTGATGACGTTCAAAAACTGCTGGATTCTCCTCCAATCAGGAGCTGACAATTGATTAGCTCATAGAAATGCATGAGTAAGAGCCAAGACATGGAAGAACTTGAGTCTGTCAACCCAATTTAATCAGAAGATCAACTGACGGTTGGTAATTTCACACAGACTTCAGTTTAATTGAAAAAGGGTTACAAATTTCACAGAAAATACATACTCCAACGAAGAGAGTATTTTTTTTCAACAAAACAAGGCATAAAAAAAATTATTAGCATGCTTTGAGGGAATTTTAAGGGAGCTGGCCGACTACTTCGTTAGATTCTATGAAAGCTTCTACATCGAAATAACTTTGGCTTGCGATTTTGTATTTGTGTTATCTAGATTTTATTAAATACTTTTTTTTCTAAATTATTATTTTCTTTTGTCTCCCCCCAACTAAAAATAATTTGTATATATGTGAAATTATACCAGTTATCACTCGATCCCACCTATCACGTAAGTTTTGGGCATTACTGTAATTCTTTAACAAAGCATATTTTTTTAAAAAACATCTTATCAAGAACTTGTATCTTTTACAAAATAAATTGGTTTCAAGCAAATTGTTATTCGATTTGTTTGGAATTCTTACAAAGTCAGATAACAATATTTGCAATAAACTTTTTGATACTTAGTGTTTCGGCCTTGGCAAAAATCACTCTTAGAGAGTGCGAATCTGATAACTTCAATAAAGTAATCATTTTTAAAATAGAAGCAATAACAAGAATAGACGTTGGGCTTACATTTTTTTTTTTTTTTGGTATTTTAGAAGTTTAATTTACTGATTGGTGAATATATTAAATTAAATTACACACTTTTTTCAAAATTTTCAGACGACTTTCTTCTGCTGTTTTGAGAATTCAATTTATTATTTTTTCCAAATTTTTTTATTTTTTATCATAGCATTAATTCATTGAATTTTTCGTTTACTTAAAGTAGCTGTATTCTTTGTTTTTCATGTATTGATTACGACATTTTTAATTTTTGAATCTTACTGATCCATACAAATTCTGTATCAACCAAATGATTTAAGAGAAATGAATGAATCGTAACTGATTTATTTTCTTAGAATCATTACGCAATTTGTAAGAAAACTTTAATATATTGTAATCTGCGTATTAATTCATATTTAATTATGAAACTGAGCGACTAATTGTATTTCAATAATAATTGCATTATCAAATTCCGCAGCTATGTGAATACGAATTTATATCGAACATCATTTTATGTTTTTTTAGTAGTAATATCTTTTAATATAAATTGCATTTCTTCGGATTGCAAATAATTAACCTCTTATTTTGAATTATTATTTTTGCTAAAAAATGCGCAGTATATATAGGTCGTCTACAATCAATATTTCGGGCATTTTAATTTTTGCTAAGGTCTCACTTTATCTTACTAAGGTCACTAAGGTGAGTACTGAAATATTAGGAAGAAAAATTGCCCTTTTGTTTTGGTACAAAAGAATAATAGTTTTTTCAAATTTTCTAAAATTGGTAAAAATGTACTTCCTTGGGACTTAATTCAGAATTTCAACGCATAATTTTAGCTATGAGTGCATTTATTTCAGAAATTGGTAAATAATGATTCACATTAACTAGTTTAGAGAATTTTCACTTAAAAATAATTAATAAAACTTAGAAAAAAAATGGCATTAACTTTTCCAGTTGCTGATTTTCTATCAACTGTAAATCAACTTCTTAATTTTCGTCTTTGATCTATTGGCGAGGTCGATATCCGCTTTGGTATCTTAAGGTTTAATTTTTTCTTCGAGAAATTTGAAATTAAGAATTTATAATTTCAATTTTCCTCTATCAATATGATAATCAATGCAAAACTTGAGACCTGAAATTAAACACGTCAGTTATTACTTCTTTCTCTCATTTTTATTGTTTAACATCGAAATTACTGAATTCCAAATATTTTTGAAAACTTTATAGACAGGTATAAAGTACATCAACGAAACATTTCAACTCTCTTGTTTCTTTCAAAATTTCATTTCTAGAATGTTCTATTGGCTGGAGAGGAATGACTTCATAAAAGTTCGACCCGGTTGCTGCTGTAAGCCCGATTGTCTTGGAAAATAAGCCAATTTCTTTCTTTTTTAATTTCCTAAAGATTCAATCGATTTAAATCCATGAAACGAACTTTTACACCGATGACCTTTATTTTTTCTCTTTTATCAGCCTGCTAAAAGTTCGCATATCATTCTCGATTTTTTCAGTTACTTTTGGGGAAAACTCATGAATGTGCAACCTAATTATGCGGAGTCAAATGAAATCGATCATGCCATCGGAAATTCAGATAAGACTTTTCTATTTAAGAAGTCTTGTATCTAATTATACTCTAGGAAATTAAAAACCCTTTAAAAAAAAATGCTTTTTCTTTCTGTGAGTAAACTTTAAATGAGCTCGATTATAAAACGTCACATATCGTCGGTCTAATTATCAGACTGCGTAACTCCATCTGGGATGCTAATTTTATACAGTAGGGCTAGGCACCAAGTTGTTGTTTATGTTCGCCAAGATAAGCGATAATATTACAATATGGTTTACTTTGATATTTTTATCGTGCGGTAATGTGGTTGCCATGGGGATAATGTATATTAGTGTTAATTTTTTTGTTTTGGTTTTTTTTTCCGCGTGATCTCTGCTCAGCAAAAGTAACACATTGTTACAAATTTTGTGTAATGAACGTTTAAAATAGTGTAAATAATTTATATCTGGAAGTGTAATACATTAATATTACTTTCTGTTGTATTTATTTTATGTTAAAATCTTGCCGCCACCTCTCCCTTCGAAATCTAGTTTTATTATGAAATAAAAAAAAAGTAGCGATTACACTGATCGAGGAATAAATTAAAAGCGGAGCGCGCACTGAGGCATGGCGTAGACAAAACAAAATGATTAAGGAATCGCGCCAAAAAGCGCTTGGTGCGTTGCACTCCTATATCAAATCAGTTACACCTGTGGAATTACGCAGTCTGATAATTAGGCCGACGATATCTTCATCTGTTTGTTGATTACTTACGACTTCCTTTTTCTGCTCATCTCATAAGTTCGTTAAACACAGCCATTGCTCCTCGTAATATTCAGTTATCAGCTGATGTTGAGATGGGCACTCTACTATCCATATCCACAAGACGTTACTCATAGTATCGTACACAGACCTTTATTATGGGAGGGGGTGAGGGGTGTCAAGCTCAGGTGTCCTCCTCGTCACTTGACCATGGTTCAAAATTACGAGGTCTGTTGCCAAAAGCCATAGCGTAGCTGAGAAGTTGTGACGTTAATATTTACTCACTCACTCGAACCTCTGTTAATTGACGAAGACGACAATGGAGCCAGCCAATGGCATAACGTACACCTCTGCATCGCGGGGATCCCAGGGTTCTAGGGGGCTCAAAGGCTGACTGTCGATAAATGCTTACCCTTTGTAAACTCAAACTTGAGGGCCTAAAACCTTACTTTGCACGGTGGCCCAAATGTTATCTGTTACGCCACTGTAGCCAGCACCTGATTCTTCAAATTTCCACACGACGCCGACGTGGGGATTTTGAACCTCGACAGATTCAAAGAGCATCCTCACCTTTATACCACTGTTCTTTAGTGGCATCGGGACTCGAAATCGCAACTAAACGGAAACAACGGCGACCACGAGTTCGTGACAATGACCACTTGGTTACCGCAACCGCAAAGCGAAAAATAAATTCTCACTGGAGACGCTGAAGCTGTGGGAATATCCTTCCAGTAAAAAATAAGCAAAGCCAACAAGGTCGCCATAACATCAACCATCCATCTACTAATTAGACGAAAATGATAATATTAATTTGCATTTGGTTCATTATTTCCTCTTTTTTTAAGAAGCACTGTGAAAATTTTTCTACCATATTTATATTTTATCAACATCCGAAGTGGAAAATGCTAGTTTGAATTTACTGATTCCGAGCCATGACGAACTATTAACCTACCTATTAATTTCTGTTGAAATTCCAGCACGGAGACGAATAAAAATAAATAAATAAAATAAACCCTAATGAGAGAGAGAGAAAACTGAAGCAAAAAACGATAAGAATAAAAGAGCTGAACCCACTCTCTCCTTTATTGTTAGCCGAGGTCACAAACCGTAGCGCCATCTGTCGGCATTCAACATGTTTACACCGGAACGGAAGTTGGGGGCCCTCTCTCAAGTGAAAGACTTCTGTTATTCTTTTGTCCTTCGTGCCAGTGATTTTTTTTTTAACAGTATATTTGTGTGCTCAAAGTTCGGTGTTTGATTTTTTTCCCTTCTCTGGAGGCTTGCTTCCCTAGAAGTCACACTGACTCGGGTTTCTGTTTCGCCGCGAACGGTAGTCAAGTGTCATTTGCCCTGGGATCAGTGTTTCATGATGTCATTTCGAGCTTCCGAGAGCGCTCGTGATGTTCGCTTAACCCGACGTGCACGTGCTGGAGTTATGGAATTATAAGGAATAAGAAAAAAATCATGGTAAGATTTTTCATTTGCATACACATGATTCTATAATCCCTGTAACGAGTATTCGAAACTGGTAATTTTGTTGTTTCATGTTAAAGTACTGATTCTGTTATAATTTGTAATTATTTTATGTTATTATTAGTACATTAAAATAGTAATATATTTGTCAAATGTATTATTATTTTTCGAAAAAACGAGAATTTGTTATTCCAATAGAAGGAAGGGGGCTAAATTGTTTTTATTTTCAGCTTGGGGAGCTATTGTAATATTTATTAAACTAATCTAGAAATTATGCATGCATGCATAAAATATTAAAAATTAAATTTTGTGTTTGCCTTTGTGTAATTAAGTTTAGAATTTTCTTGAAATTTTAAACACCACATTCTAAAGTACGAAGTTGAAATTTTTGTTTGTTTATTTTTGTCTTTAACTAGGTAATGAATAAAAATTTTTAAAAATTTCAATCGAACGCGAATGAGGAGTTTTTGGATGTTATTTGCCAAAATTTACTGTGTTGTTATGACGAGTGTGATTTAAAATTTATTTGGATTCATATGACAGACATCTTTTAATAAGCAATAAAAAATATTTTGGAATTGTCAATAAATGGAGGAGAGAAGCAATTATTGGACGAATACTAATTATTTTTAACCTTATATTTATCGAATTAGAATTCATAAATTCTTTGCACTTTCATATCTTGTTATGTAACGTAAATATTGTTAAAACCATCACCCAAAAACTTAAATAAAAAGAAATCGTAATTGTAGGAAGTTTGTGGATATGTATTTGTTTTAATGTTTACGTAGATTTCGAAAGTTAAGCAATAGAATTAATTTAAAATATTTTATTTTTAAAGAGAGCCCCTCCTCCTCCATATAGCTGCTCCTCTTTTCTATTTATGTAGCATCTTGAATCTATATTTATCACATATAGAGTGGGCAGAATGCATTGAATTTTAATGTAATTATATATATATATAAAATTGTAGAAATTTCATTGCGTAAAACAAACGTGCCTTTTCATTTTTGAACATATAATTTACAGACACACACTCCATTGTCGAGTTATTGGAGATATTAAAAAAAATATGCTCTAACCCAGTGCTTTACAATTAAAAAAAAACATAAAGAAACTACAGGTTTGAAATTTTAATTAAACTTCGTGGCATGTGTAAAATTTAATATTAAGAAAATAATTTTAAGAATATGAATTTCAGGTACTTGCTTACGTATTCAAAAAAAAATCTCGTATTAATGTGTGAGAAAAACATAGTAATACATTGTATTATTATTTATTAATTAAAATTAATTTATTTGGTTATGATTTTAATATATATAAATGATAAATTATACATACATACTAGATCTTTGTAAATCTAAAGAAGCAAAGCAAAAAAAGAAGTAAAACCCTAATAGGTCAAAAAGAGTCATAGTTGTGCGATAGCAAACTCTTAGCCCTAGTAGCTAAGATTGTAGGTTTAAACATTATTTTGAGGCCAGCCAACCTTCACCTGTAATTTGCCTATACTACTGGGCTGTAGAGAAAAGAAATAAGAGTAAGAATAAGTCATCATTATATAAAACTAAGAATAGTAATCAAAATCCAAACACAAATTTGAAACAGAACAAAACGCGAAGTATTAAAATTTAACTTATAACAGATAGCAATAAATTATAAATAAAACAAAAATAAATAAATTTATTTGCAATAGCCAAATATTGTATCTGTTAAGGTTTATATATGTGTGTATAATTAAAGCTATATATTGATATATTAGATAATGTAGTTTTGTATATATAATTGTATGCTTTACTATACACTATGAATAAATTTATTTATTATTGAAATGATATATACTTGTGTGTGTAAAATCAATTATAAAAGGTTTTAGTTTGGATTTAAACACCTTTTATACGTATGATTCTTTCCAAACTTATTTTGATACGTATCGTTAAAAAATTTCACAACGCAAAGGCATATTATAGTCTTGGAGCTGTAATTGGAAATGGTGGATCTAATGCTAGCGCCAAAATGATGTATGAAAATAGTGCTGTAATCACGTGTTATGTCATTATAAAATGTCTTGCAGTTATAACAAATATAAATTTTCTCAGATTAATATATCGAATTTTAAAATAGATGGATTTACACTTCAACGAATATCAGTATTTTCCTGTGGGAATTCGAATTAATAGCCTTCGCATTCTTTCGTTTTTATTTTCTTTCAGAATTATTCAAGTTGATACGGTTCAGGTTATGAGATAAGCGATTCAGATTTTAAAAAGGCAAACTTACTGATCTGCATGCAGTTTTATCAGTTCTTTATTTTTTCGCAATGAATGCTAGTTTAATCTGTATAATTATAAATAAATATATGAACACGTAAAAAATATTTGCGTGTTGTGTGATGTTAGTAAATTAATCAGCAGGAAAGTTTTGATTCATTTCATTCACAATTACCTTAAATTGTGCAGCAATTTAAGTTTTTTGGTTATTACACATTGATGTTGCTATGCTTTTTTATATTGATGTCATAATATGCGTTCTGTTTCAAAACTTTAGATTAATATATGAAATAAAAAATAATTCTAATTTTTTTTTTTTTGAAATCGTTATTTTTGTTTCGTAGTAAACAAATGTTAAAATAAACTTATAATTTTTGGTGACATTTTTACGAAAGATAAATCACTTGTATACACTTTGAAACTTTATGCACGGAAATATTTCTTAGATTTTTGATACTTGATATACATTTTTATATTTTATAATCAAAGACATCTTTAAACAGAATGTTGAAACAAAATTTGATGCCTTGAATTTCTGTGGAAATATGCAAAATCTAAAACAATGCTTATTACTGAAAACTGAAAAAGAAAATATTTGAACAGTTTTTAATTTTTCGTTTGGATTATTCGAAATTATTTTATAGAAGCCATTTTTATTCTTATTCCTTCCTTATCGTATTATCCAAAAAAAAAAAAGGATATTATTTTGATTTTTTTTTTTAAAAAAAAATCTATTCATTTTGTTATGCTTTCTATTTAAATTTCCCAACTTAATTTTTAAAGTATTAGGTTTTGATTTGCATCCATATTTAATGAACATATCTAGAGAATGAGCAGCAGTTTCCCACTTCTGTGTTTTTATAGAAATTCAAATCAAATCTCTTTCTTAGTCAAGAAAGCATATTAGAACGAAAATCCCTAGATCCTTTTTCAAAGGCAATATCACCATTAAAAAAGAATCAACGAATCATCGCCTGGTAATGTAATATCTAGGCCACATTCGAACTGAGAATTATGTCATGCGCATTTAAAAGAAACCGTTATTGTTCATTTAACAGTGAATCTCTAATGATCTAAACAACAACATAAAACCGTAGACTGTGTGGGAAAATAAAAACTCGAAACATAATTTCTTATGTAATGTATAATCATTTGTAAAAATTTTATAATTACAAGAAAACAAACATGATCTTCTCTTTGAGAGAGAGGGGAAATAAAAGATTCTATATACGAATTACATACAATTGATAGACTAAATACACAAATGACAGGACGGAAGTTTAGAATTCGAACGACCTTTTACTGTTTAAAAAACAAAGGGATTTTCTGTTTTCGTTTGAGGTTTTTATCGTACCGACCACAGTGTAACATTAGAATGGAGTCTGTAAATTGGACTATCGTTGCAGTAATCTCTATTACGTATTTTGTTCGCTGGCGCATGTCATAAGCATCGTTTGTGAGAAGTTCGTTCTACACCAGAAATTTTTCCGAGCTATGTTTAATGTACTGTGTATTTAAAGATTTTTTTTTCAAGATAAAACAGGAACTATTGCCGTATATTCTAGATTATTAAGTGCTAATAATTCTGAAATGTTATCACGGTGTTATCGTTATTAGCCATAATTTTCTACAGTAGGTTTGCTTTAAAATTGACTAAACTCACGACGGTCACATGATAAATATGACCACGTGTTCTCCTTAGAATTCAAAACTGACATTAGATTTGTTATACTTGTACCACAAAGACAGAATTTCGGATTCATAACTTGGTAAAGATGTTCCAATATTAATATTCTTCAAAAAGTTTTTCAAAATTAAAAAAAAGAACCCTCAGATTATACGTGTATTTTTAAATATAGTTTTTTTTGTTTTCTTATGTGCGTTATTATTGCTGAAAAATATGTTTCTGTAAAAAACAAAATTTAGGCAACAGCGAAGGGCATGAACTAATTGGCTGGGAACACGTGATTGCATTTATCACGTCACTATAACGTCACATGATTGAACTAATTGGATAGAAACACGTGATTGTAGTTATCCTGTGATTACGACGTCACTCGAATTTAGCTATCAGTTTTATATGGTTTTATCGTAAGCAAGGGAATTTTGAGACTGCATGTTTTAGCCCGTCAATATATACATCCTTTAGAAATAAAATATCATTCCGGTGACTGTTTTACGTTGCTGTTTAGTCTAAAACAATCATGGATTTTTGAAATGCCGTAAATCTACTAAAAATTAGTTCCATCTGACCTAAAAGTAAATGTGAATACATGATGACTTGACGAAAGCAATAATTAAAATGACTATTGTTTAGATTAGTGATTCCCAAACGCGTACCGTGCTTATGGCCTTGAACCGCCAAGTGAATAGCTCTACTTCAATCCGTAATAGAAAATTGTAAATTTAACTTTGATATCCCCAACCCTTTTCAAGTTCGTTTTATTTTTAGATTAGGGATAAAAAAACGTCAATTTTTTAATACTTGTTTTCAAACATATATATCTTTTTAAACATAATAGCACCATTGGTATAAAAAAATTCCTAAAAATTAATGTAAAAAAAATCTATTTCAATAAATGAGATATTTACCTGTAAAGTTGGCTTTCTGTGTGGCAGAAATCACTAGACTTTGGAGACCATTCACTCTAACTGTAAATATAAAGCTTAGAATATTTAGCTTTTTTTCTTGAATAACAAATTTTATTTACATTTTTTGAATTTACATAAATGATTATGAAGAGAGAGAGAGAGTTAATAATTAAAATTTAATCGTATATGATAAATTCGAAAACACGGTACTGCACATAACTCAACATCACAATCTGGACAGTAGAATCTTGGTTCTCTTCTCCCTTTCTTCCCTTTTGTTTCTCTTTGATCAGTGAATAATACACTCTCGTGTTGGATTATTTTTTTTTCTCTGTTGGGGGAATGCAGCCAACAAAGTGTCTCTTAGACAAACATGAAAGGAGGGGGGTCAGTAGGACGTTCTCTTTCTGCAGAAAATTCCACCGAGTGGTACTTTTCAACTATACGAAACCATGAAAAGCACATGTGAAATAATTCGGAAAAGACCGATTGCATAGTATAAATTTTCACAGTGCCCGAGCTACACTCTGGATGAGACAGGATGGTACGTTTACACTTGCCCAAGCTCAACCTCGAGAAAAACCGAGAAGGGGTTAATGGCAAATTTGACTTAAAAATAAAGTATAAATGATATATCTGATGTAGTTATTATTCAAATTATAGCTTTTGCATTATAGAATAGCCTTTTTTTTCCCAGTGAGGTGGGTGAGCCAATTAGATGGTCATCTTCGTACAATACAATACATAGCTAAATTCGTTGCATTCCCTTTAAATATAGGGATCATGCACAAAACAAAACTAAACGGTTGACTCGATTTACGACACTTTCACTACATATTTTAGGCAAATTATTGCATTTAGCGGCGATATTCCGCTCCTATTTAAGCCTTCACAGACGGCCGCACCCGCGAAAATCAGGGATGTCTTAAGATTCCTTGAGGCCCTAGGCCCAGAGAAGACTTTTGAGGCCCTGGGCCCCTATGCAAGAGGAAACCCTATCAGAGATCTTTAAAAGTAGACAGTATATTGTCAAATAATCGTTCAGATGGTAATTCGAAACTAAATGTGCACGAGACTCACAATCTCAAAAACCTGGGTCACAAACCGGCTCGGTCGATGGCCACATTTCGGCTAAATGAGTTGAATGATTGTTTATGGTTAGGTCTAGGCACTGTCGTAGCTAGTCTTGAATGGGCCCCGTATCAACATTTCTTGCACATCCTTTTTGGAGGCACCTTAATACATTAATAAATTTTCCTCACATATAGTGGAGCCCCTTATCATTGATACGGTGGTAGCAACGCCCTTGGGCCTAGGCCTAGACATGGACAGTGGTCATCACATAATAATACAGTCTTACCAGTTGACATGCAGTTTGAAATTTCCTGTTCTTCGGGTATGTACGGGAATAAAATATTTGACCTCATTAAAATTATCCGGATCATGATCTTACTAAGACAGAGTCGAGAACAATACGTAGCCCGACCGTGGATGAGGCCCCGTCCCAATTGGCATTCTAAGACGTCCCTGGCGAAAACTGAAGTGTTATACCGCTAATTTACCATGGTTGCCAACTCTCACTTTCAAACATCGCTAGACTCACCAGCAAAAGAAGCTAGAAGTACTAAAAGCAAGAGCTTTGCTATTAGTAGCTAAAATTTACAAGAGCAGAAAGTATAATCCATATTCCATAATACGGTTTGTTACTCGCGCGCGTCATTTTTGAAACTTAATCTTCCCAAAAATATAATGACTCAATTTTTCTGTGGACCATCAAAAATTTTTAATAGACCACCAGCGGTCCGAGAATCATCAATTGGCGACCTCTGGTTTAGATGATTAAGTTGTAAAATTATAATGCAATCCTAACAGAGGTGCACTGTCAGTCATTGGTTTATCCTGCCTCAGAATTTGGAAATATGCACAAATGAGGCATAGAAGTGAGTATAAATGGGCTTTCTATGAATTCCATTTTCAAATTATATGGTATAGAGCATAAAGGTATAAATTTGACTAATGTCTTCTCGAAAATTACGAGGTTCAAAATTTGCGATTGGTCAATAATTTCTAATGTACAGTTTTAATGGAACTTCGATTTGACCATTTAAACTTTTATTTTTTTAATACGTCTTATTTCCCCTCAATCCTCTTTTTTCCCCCTTCACTCTTCGTGTATCTAATTCACAAAATTTAAAATTAGTCGAATTCTTTACAGGATCATAAGGTTTCTAAAAGTAAATATTAATCTACAATTGTTTATTTTAGTTGATTTAAATGTAAAATAAATAAAAATCATAAAAAAAAATGCATAACAATGTGTATTTGGAATCAATGTGTGTCAATTAAATTTATATCAGTGTGCTTTGTATCAGACATTTGTTTTCATTATCAAAATATTCTTTATTATTGCACGAAATTATACTAACCGAATAACTCAAAATATGTGAGAAAGCACCGTGATATATTACTACACGCCCTTGAATATTTTATCATTTGTGCCAATTTATTTGGCAGTTCTTTTTTTTTCAAACGTTCCCGTTTACGTCATTGCGTTCCGCATGTATGTACGTTCCATTTTTACTTTCAGTATAAAAAACGCATATAAGATAATAATGAAATGCGACAATCACCAATTTTAAAATGTGGGGAGAATGTTCCCGTAGTCGTGAAAGGGTTAAGTATAAAAGCTTTATACTTACAAAAAAAAAAAACTTTATTAAAAAAAAAATTCATTATTATAATTATAAAGTTTGAAATTACATGATTGCGCAAACTAAAAAAATCAATTAAAAATTTATTTAAAACTGTAAATTAACTCTCTAATTTAATGATTTGTAAGCTTTTTCGATTCCTACTATTAGTTCTCTCTCCCTGTACATATATCTTGTTCAAATTTTGAATCGTTTTAAAATACTTTCTATTCATCTATTCAAGTTCAAATACACTTTTTTAAACTTATAGTGGATGGCACTTGATGTTAATACAGTTTTTTTTCAAATATTAATTCATTCATTGAATTGAAAAATGAATAAAAAGAAAACAAACAAAAATAATATCCCAACTGGATATATAGAAAGGAAAATTGTTCGTTGTGTCCCCTTAGTGCAATGGACAGCGCGTTCGACTTCTTATCCAAAGGTCGTGGGCTCGAATACCACCTGAGATGGCCTAATTTCTGAGAATGTGATTTCTTTTTACTGTACTATTTTATTAGAATAATTCAATTTAACCCTTTGTCTACCGACGGTACTTACAAGTATCACTCACTTTAAAATTACATAGAATAACCATTTTTACGAATAATCTGACGATACTTAAGCAGGAATATTCTTTGAAATCCACTCTTCTAAGATATATGGCAGCTCAGGTTCTATGATTGAGTATTTTAGCGGGAAGGGCGAATAGTTTTACAGCAGAAATTGCGTTTTCAGCTGACTGTTTTCAGCACATTGCGAAGGTTGTCATTTTTGTTCTGAAAAAATAGTTATTATCAAAAGATGAGTGTCTAATTTTTTTTGAATGTTAAGGAAGACCTTAGAAAACGATTTGACTATTTATTTTAAGTGAACAGTATATATAATTAATTTTACAATTAAATATCTCTTTAATTAATTAATTAGCTCTAACGGATTAAATTTCCCAAAGTTGAGTATTTTGTTCATGTATATCCCTTAATTTTCATTGTAGTGATTAAAAAACAACATTGCATGAAAACCTGCAGTAAATCATAATGCGGTAGATAAAGGGTTAATTAATGAATAAATAGTAACAAACAAACAAAAAATAGTCTAACACTCTAGATAGAAAGGAAAATAGAAAATTACAAGGAAAATCGCTTTCTATTTTGTCACTTAATATTATGATTCTGGCATATGTATATACATATTTATATTAATTGTAATTATTTAATAAAAAGTAACTAAAATAAAATTTTTCTTTGATAACCTAAGTAGAACTTGACTTTTTAAAAAATTTTTACATTACTTGTTTTTTTACATAAAATCATTGATTACAAACAAAGTTAGCCACGTGGCGCGCCTAAGTTGTTACATTAGCGAAATATTTTCGTAAAAGAACGGAAGAAACAACTCTCAATGTTTTAAAATACAAGAAAAAGGATTCAACGGGGAAACAGCATCTTTCGAGACACTTAGATAACCTTAAAACTACATTTAACGCTATGATAGCGTGACCCGCAAAATTATATGGAGATATCAGTATCTTCTTTTATACGGAAAATCAATATCTGTCTTTTAATATTCTGGTTCGTTGCCCTGGGTTTGAAGGTAAAGAAATTGATCAGAACCTTGTCTCGGAAACAGAATGTCACGAATGTTTCACTCTCTATTAGTGGAGAGCTGTTGGTTCCTAGCATTCTGATTTCTCAAGTTTGGGTGCAGGAAAAATGGGCTGGATCCTAGGAGTTTTTGAGCTTCCAATTCCATGCTGCAGATCAGGGATGTCCAACCCAAACGATCTTGTGGGCCACTCCGGAAAAACATTATAATCTCGCGTGCCGCACATAAAAATATGTACATTTATATCAGATTTAGAAACAACAAAAAAAAAAAACATTTATTGGAGTGAAAATTTAAAACAAAATGAATTATTATTATTGTTTTCATTATTTTTCATATATAAAGACATAGATAATATAATAATGTTTATATAATATAATAATAAAATGATCAAATAATGTTTAAAATATTACAGTTGCCATTTTCTTGAAAATTACGGAGTTCCTTTTGAATTGATCTTTCGTTACTCATTGTTGAAATTTGATTGAGCTGCATTCGCAAACGATTAAGTATACACATTGCCTTTTCCTTATCTTAACCGTCCTGAATAATTTTTTTAAACTTTAAAAAACATCTCTGGCTGTCTCTTGCTTTTTGGGCACTCCAAACAGAAAAGGAGGAGGAGAAATGAAAGTCGTACACACAGAGAATCATGTACCATCCATAGTAAAGGATATGCGTAATGCAATTCGGTATTTATTAAAAAAGTAATTTATTATAGTAAAACCAAACGTAAATGTTTGATAAAATATAAATCTATTTTAATTCAAAGGATGCTTATATTATCAAAAAGGGGGGATTTATTTTAAAGGGACACGGTACGATTCAATTGACAAAAATCGGTCAAAAAATTGAATCTAATTTTTTTAGCGTAAATTATTCTTTATATACTTTTCTATAACCTCACAAAACTTGAAAGCTCTAAATTTAAAAAATACAGAATTATGATATGTTTTACTTTCGTTTTTATTCACATCCCTATGACAAATCAAAACTTTAAACTGACTTATCTCAGAAAGATAAAATAACAAGTTTGTATTCATTTAAAATGCTAAGGCTTTTTTTTCTATTGTGCCTAAAGTTTTGAATTTTTTTTTGCCTATTGCTAAAAGTACATGTAACAAAAGTTGGTTTGCATTTTTGAATCAAAGCAATACTTATTTTTTAAAAAATAAATAACTCAGAATTAGTACATTTTTTAAGGAATTTTCAGTAAGCATTCATAAAAAGAAGTATTGTATGAACACCAATCATGTTATCGCAATACCCATACCAACTTTTGTTATACATAGTACGATGTACTTGCAAACCAAATTGTATGCGTGCACCTAAATTTTTGTAGGAGTAGCACATTTTAAAATCACTTCACATATTTTAAGTTTTTTCTTAAAAAAAATTAAATGGCCAGCTTTTTATGAAATTTTGAGCTCAAAATCTGTTTTACATAGTATACACACATTGAAAGAAACAAAACAAAACAAAAACAAAAAAATTGAAAATCTTTCAATTAAAATTTTTTACGTAAATTGCACCATGTTCCCTTAAAACAAGAACAGTTAACAGGTAAATACATTATAGACCCTTAAATAAATTTCAAAATGAAAAAAAACTTTAAAAACCTGATATTTAAAAATTTTTTGAAAAGAGTCGGTGGGCCGCAACTTACGTACTGGCTGGCCACATGCGGTCCACGGGCTGCGTGTTGGACACCCCTGCTGCAGATTGCTGATCAACCTCAAATTTGGAAAATAAAAAGAATCAAACAATAATTTTTTTTATGATGTTATAAACTTGTAATAAAATTATGTGTTTTCATCTGGATAATAAATTTTTTTTTTGCTCTCAGGGTGTCGCCTGCCCCCACCTGTCGGATGAGACGAGCTACACCATGGTGGAGTCGAGTGTCGGTGGAAGCTGTCGTTGCCAAGAGGAATATAATTCGGAAGAAGATTCTCCCAAGGCATGTTGCAACCCCCAAGTCTTCACCTCGGTGCTTTTGGGCATCCTGGCATGCGTGCTCATGACGGGAGGGGTCTTCCTTGCCTTCCATAGGTGGGATCCTCTGTGGCTCATCGTGTCAGGGGTGGGTGTCATTCTCGTTCTTATAGGATCCATCTTGCACTGCTGTGGCAATGAACAGAGTGTTCGAAGGCATTCCGAAGGGGGTGGTAAGAGTCGTCCTGTGCAGAACGATCACCCTCTTCATGGACATCCTATCCCCAATAACGGAAGCCTCACGGAGCAACTCCTGCCCCTAAGCAATGCCAGGTAAGTGTGAGTGTGTGTGTTTTTTAAAGAACCATTCGGAAATGAAGATTTTCTCGTTATTAAATGCAAAGTGTTTTTCATGATCGGGTTCCAATCAAATGATAACCTGTAATAGCATTGGATAGAAATCGGCAATATACAGAATTCTGGGAAAATCTCATGCATTTGCTTATAATATAGTGTTTAAAATTTCAAAATATTCCGCAAATAATTAGTTTTTCCTTTTAACATGCAAAGGGTTAGCTCAGTTAGCATTACGGTATAGGAGGAGGAAAAAATGCGAAACACACTTTATGAAAGAAAAAATGTGTCAGCTCGGATAAAAATGAGAAGTATGATGAAATAAGTGATTCTCTACAAGATATATAGTGAAGCCAGAATATATATAATATTGATGTTTGAGTACTTTTATACCGAAAAAAAATTCCAAAATGGGGTCCTATTCTTTAACATTAGCCGAAGATAGCCTTAAAATCAATGTAGTATGGAATTTATTGTTATGGAATCTAAGATATGATTTTATTGCCGAAATTGAAATCATATGTTTTAATTATATCCAAGAAATAAGTAATAAAATTACAGTAATATTTTGATTTATATATTCTCGATTTGTAAATCCACACATACATGATTGCTCTGCTCGGGTCGGAAATGCTCGGTTAAAATTTGTTTCTTGATACGATACTTTCCATCAATCGGCTTGCACTTGATTACCTAAGTGAAAGACAGCAACAGGTGAAGTCGAAGATGATTCTGAATAATTACTTTTGTGTGTGTGTGATAAGTTTTATAACATTCCCAAAATTATAAGAGGCTCATCATTTTTCTAAAAGAGAGAATTTGGACTTCAAAGTAAATTGACTAATGAAGGATTCGTGAATAATGAAACCAAAGAGAGGAATAAAGCTTTCGCTTTTGTGTTATGAAGAAATCTTACGTGAAAAGAAAAACTAATTTGTATCGTTAAAGTAACAAAAAGGATTTCTTAAGACCCTTGATGAAAACTTATATGTGTAGTTGAAAATTCTCTATCAAAGAGAGATGAACACTCAACAAGAGCAAAACTGAAAAAATTAGAAATCTCAAGCGAACCAGCCAAGATATTGAAGGATAAATGAGATATTGAAAATATAATAAAGTGAATATATATATAATATTCTTTCTTTTTTGTTTTGTTTTTAATTAGCAGTTATAGGTAAACTTTACTTTGCCTTTTTTAAATCTTGGAAGTAAAAACTGATATATTCGTGTTAAAATTTTTATTATAAATCTGTAGGTATTTAACTTGCGTATTTTTCGTCTTGAATTACGTTTCTAGATCCCAACCTGTGAGATATTCAGATTTCTTTCATGGGGAAGGGGATTATATTAAAAAAAAACGCGTTGACAAAGAACTCCGAGGAGTAATTTTCAAACTAAAAATTAAAGACACCTGGAGGAGGATCAAGCCTCACCCCGAGTGTACCACACTAATACGCCCTCTGTGTAGAGTAAGGGTGTCAAACTCAAAGGCTAACTTGGGCCAAACAAACAAGATTTAACATTAAGTGGGCAGCAAACAAAATCAATATTCATAGAAATGTAGGTTTACATCGAATAATACATTATAATAAACATATATTATTGTGTGCTGATATATTGACCGGGCCGCGAGTTTGATACCTTGTGTAGAAGAATTGATGAGCGTTAAATCTGTTGGGGCTCAAAGACCACTAGTTGGCGTTGTACGAAGATTAGAAGAGAAGGAGGGTATCGGATCCTGTGTTGTCTTCGCCACTTGACGTGGTTCAAAATTACGTGGTCCGTTCCCAACAACCCTAGTGTAACTTCAGAGTGTGTGACGTAAATTTAATCAAATCCAACCCACCTTCTACTCAACTTTGAAGTATTACTCTATTAAGTTTATAGGATATGACCAGGAGGATTTTTTAATTCTCATCAAGAATAGTTCTTAAAGAACAGTTCTAAAGAACAGTTCTTCTTTCAAGCTTTTCAATAATATAATTTTTATCAATCGTGAACTCAAAGTAAAGTATAGGATTGTCCAGGTCTGTGGGATCCATCCCACAAAATTTGAATGCATTTAGAAAAGCGTTTCTCAAACTGTGGGGCTGCCCCCCTAGATGGGCGTGACAACTTTACAAGGGGCGCAAGCATATTGAAAAGTCAAAAACAAAAGATTATTTGAGAAAATTATTAATTTATGGAAAGTAAACAAACAAAATACGTTCCGACATAATAAAAAATAAAACACTCATTTACACTGATATATTACACTTATAATTGTATCAGTGCTATTCAATGTATTTTATATAATTAATTTAACAATACTAAGTTAAGAACATGTGTAATAACTACGAGTCCCTCCATGGGATTCTTATATATAAAATTACATAGAAAAATTATCACTTATCTTGATAATATGTACGGTTTAGAATCAAATTCTTAATTGCCAATTAAAAGTTACGCGATTGTATTGGGGTGGAGGAAGGAATAAAAAGAAGCAAATAGTCTGAAATAAGTAAATCCTTCGCAAACATTGTCAATGTCCTTTTATTGCATTCCAAAGCCTTCGGAATAATTTTATTGATATCAGTGCATAGAAAAGACCGTACTTTGGAAAGACGTATATATGCGTGCGGGGAAATTAACGTTTTGGCTGAGCGAGACGTTTATATACGCCGGTGGTACTTAAGAGATCAAAATCGTATTGTAGCTTTAGTCAAAGTGCAGTATTATTGAATTCAATACATTGTTATTGTATGAGGGGGTGCAATGAAAATTATGATTGAATATTGGGTCGCGAATATTGAAACTTTGAGAAGCACTGATTTAGAAGATTATATAAATTCCTTTCTCAGTATCTATATCACATATCAAATTTTGTGTTTAAATTTTTCGTCATCAAGGGAATACGTATTTCACAGATAATAATTCAACGTACTTATATTCAGAAATGACGTGCTAAAAATTTGTTAGTGTTATATTTTGGCAACACCTAGGTAAAATATTGCGCCTTTACAATTTACCTTAGTTCTTTGGCTCTAACCCGGATGCAGGAAAGCATCATTTCTTTCTTTAAGAAGAATGATTCCGTTCTGACAATAGATTGTATCTTGGATTCCCTGTCATTGTTTATGGTTTGCTGTCATATCTCTTTACACTAACTTTAACAATAGCGAAAGTATTAAACTCGACAGAAATTGTTGAAAATTCGTGAAGGAACGTGATGGACGAATGATTTTCTATTTTCAACAAATAAGTAGTATCCAAAATGATATATACAAGGAAAAAGTTTACATTGTACTTTATAGAAGAATCAGATGTTCAAAAATAGCTAGGTATTGGTACTAAGGGAAAAAGTTTTTAATATTGTATGGGACATTGTTTCAATGAAGGTAATATCGTTTATGGAAATATTTGCTTTAAAGTACCGGGTGTTTCTAAATGAATATCGGAGTTTTAATGCTTTATAGTATTTATTACATATAACTTACAGAAAGAGTAACTCTGAAACAATTTTACCTACAAGTTAACAAACGTTCAGTGTGAACCCCATTCGTCACACGGCACACATAAAGTCCATAGGCGAGTTCATTTCAAACTTAGTTCAGTGTGTCTGAGGTAATTGGGGCAACAGCTGCTTCAATCCTGTGTCTCAAGTCTGGAAAGTCAGCTGGTAGTGGAGGAACGTACACACAATCCTTCATGAACCCCTACAATAAGAATCACACGGCGTCAGATTGGGTGAACATAGAGGCCATGTGAAACAAGCTTCATCGTGAGGCCCTTTGCGGCCAATCCATTGGTTGGATACAGTGATGTTCAAACAATCGAGTCCTGAGATATGCCAGAGAGGCGGTGCACCATCTTGATGCCAAATAAAGTTATATGGTTCACTTTTTCCAATTGAGGAAATAGCCATAGTTGTAGAGCATCTCAAGATAAACAGAACCAGTCACGGCTCTTCGAAAATGAAAGGCCCATACACTTTCCACCGAGATATGGCGCTAAAAGCATTCAATTTAGGGAGTCTCGTTGCAATTCTAGCACCTCGTGAGGACTTTCTAAGCTTCAGATACGCGCATTATGAATGTTCACATTGCCACTGTGGTGAATCATTGATTCATCATTGAATACGACATGATCCATAAAATTTTCCTTAGCATGCATCAACATATCGTTTGAGAAGCTGGCGTAAACCGTATTCTGTCGGTTTTAGAGCTTGTAACAACTGCAGACGATAAAGACATAGTTCTAAGCATTTGCTCGTAAAGCTTTCCTAACAGTCGCCACTGACATTGCTTATTCACGACTAGTGTACCGAACTGATTTCTTTGGGCTACGCAAGAATAGTGAGTGAGTGAATTTTAACGTCGCACTGTTCAGCTACACGAGGGCTTTTGGCGACGGTCCGCGTAATTTCGAACAATGGTCAAGTGACGTGGACGACACCTGAGCTGGCACCCCCCTCTCCTAACTCCCACACCACACCAACGGGAGGACGTTTCAGCTCTCGACAGATTTAACGTGCATCGCTGCCCTACACGGCGGGTCTTTAGTGGTACTGAGCTCGAACTCATGACATGTGCCTGCCATGATCCGATACCTTGACCACTGGGCTACCGCAGCCCGGGCTACGCAAGAAAGAGTCTCTCACTCGAGCAACACTATTCGCTAAGCCTTGGTCATTTCATACTTTTCCCTTTACAAACACAGCCAGTTGTTTCTAACAGATGATACCATCTACGAATGTTATTATCGTTTGGAAATTGACAACCGAACTGAATAGAAAACGCTCGTTGCACAGTAATAGCAGATTCTGCCTTTGCAAACTGAAGAACACAAAACGTTTTCTGTTCACTAGTCGCTATATTTCTACTAGCGCTCTGATCGGCTTGAAAGGGGTAAAAAATTAGGATACGCTTTGCGCGCAACCACACACATACCATCAAACAAAACTGTTTCAGTTGCTCTTTCACTCGATGAATGAGTCATACTATTATGTGTTATATGTGATAAATACTATACAGCGTAGTCGCCCAACTGGTATAGTGGTTAGCGATGCTGACTGCTGTGCCTTAGGGACTGGGTTCGAATCCCAGAGAAGACATGGTTGTTTGTAAATGTATAGTGCCTTTGCGGCAGGGGTACTCTAACTAGCCGTCGAGCCGCAAATCCTCACGTGCGGTTGGTGGAAGGGGTAGAGAGGTGGGAGACCCTTGACCCCCTCCAGGTGTCCTCCCTCAAAATTGGGGTGGAAACGAGCCAAATCGTACTGTCACCTGTATTTTGCTCAAAGCTACGGCTAACGACAGGCGTCACTTAGCCCTTTGTCATGATGAATTTCGTGTGCCTCGATCTGGCCTTTGTCGATCAGGTGGCATCAGTAACAACAATTATAAAGCGTTAAAACTCCGATATTGCTTTAGAAACACCCGGTATTATTAAAGTATATAATATTTTTCACGGTTTTTTTTTTAAAGAAATGTGGTCATTTCATTAATAAACTTTTAATGCGCTTTTTATTTAAAATAAGCTTTTTAATTGCCCTACAAAGGTAATCGAATGTATAATTCTGATAATATTTCATCAAATTGTTGTTGACTTGACCGAGGTTTAAAATTACGAGATTCGTCGCTGATAGCCTTAGTGTTGCTTTATAGTACGACGTTAACACTCTCTCACTCACTTCATCGAATTATTGAACAATTGTTTTATAACTAATGCTTTTTCAAGGTTAAGAAAAATATAATTGCCTTGAAATTCTTAAATATAGATCATTTAACAGTAGCTTTATCCATCTCATTACTACATCCCTTACATTATTGCAGTTTCAACTGCAAACCGGAAAAGGTTGAGATGAGTAATATTAAGCAACAATTGATTCAAGTATTACAACAGTTGTTTGAAACATATTTACGGAATTGTTTAAATATTATGCAAAATCCGGGAATATGTTTAAGATTATTAAGGCAGTAAAACAGTTTTTTTTCAGACTATCTATCACGAGCTCTTAATTTACATATGTATTAAAAGTATAACCAACGCGCGAATCTATTAATATAGTACTTTTGATATAAAAAATCGCATCCAAAATGAGTTGCTTAATGTATAGTTTTAAATAACTCGGTTTTTTTTTGTGTATAAAATGTGCTAAAATTATCAAGCTATTGTTCCTTCCATACCTTAGAATGATTTCATGGAATGTTTTACCTTATGCACTTAATTCATTTTGTTTCATTTGAAACATTATATTGATAGATGCGTTACCACTTTTGGAATTCCTTTATGTAATTGCGCAGTAGTAAATAGTATCTTTATTTTATTTATTCATTAATATATGAAAAAATTCGATTTATAGTTTTAGAATATTTTTCTGTAAAAGGCTTTACACTCTTTTCAGTAAAATCTAATTGTTTTTTCATGAAAAATGCATTATGAAATATTGATCTTAAAATAAAACTCACAGGTTTCAAGAGTCCATATCCAGTTTATTAATATAATAAATTTATATTTCACTAGAGCTAAGTAAAAGACTGCTGGAAAAGATATGTTTGTAATTTTAAACTTCTAGTTCTAAGGATTAAGATCACAATACACACCCTTATCGGGTAACTTATTCTCTAGATTTTTGTTTTGAACTGTTTAATGACTGTAGTTGCTTAGTGGTTATGGTCACGAACTTGCAGATGGCGTATCATGAGTTTGAGCCCAAGTTCTACTCAAGACCCACTGTGTAGAGGGGCCGATGCATATTAAATCTGTCTAGGCGCAAAATACTCACGTTGCCATGGTGCGGAAGTTTGGAGAGTGAATTACTAGCTCAGGTGTCGTCCTCTCATCATTTTACCATGGTTTAAAATTACAAGTTCCATCGTCAATATCCCCTTTTGTTGCTTTATAGTGCCACTCTCATAACCACCTACTCACTGGAAATTAAATGCAATCCTATTTCTACAGCCCTCGTACTTTTAAGTTAAATCTGCTGGAATCTATGAAATAGCATTACTCGATTCTATCTCTGTATGAATGTTTTTGTACTTCAAAAAAGTTGCACAGAAATGTAGCGCATGAGAATTTTTGCAATTAGATAAGAAATAATGATATAAGTACTTCTCAATCTCAATGTTGAATAACATTTTCAATTGCTTGAAAAAAATTTTTCCCTGAATGATTTTGGCACACAATTAATTAAAATACTTGTAAGTTGAATGATTCTTAAAGTTACAAAAATGTGCCCAGAGATCACTGAATTCGAAAGAGAGAAAATTTATTTTACAATAATCAATACAATTCATAAATTTTCCCTTAATAATGAGTTATACATACCTTTTTTTAACATAAGAAACACTTAGTTAAATTGTAATTGGTAACAACTTAAAAATGAGCTAAATAGAAACAAGATAATAGCTAGTATATGACAGTAGCAAGCATGCCACAAAAGAATGTCTTTGCATTGGTTAATACAAATTAAATGTAATCTTTAAGGTGGCATTATCAAATACAGGAATTCTTTTGGAAACATTTTGGAAAATTTTCAGTAGAATTTTATTTTTAAGAAATCTGTAAAAGCTCTAGAATCATTGGTGTACAGACAATAGCAAGTGGCATTGTTTGAATCCATCCAGTTACTTAAGACAAAAGAAGCATTTCCGGGTGGAGGGGTGAGTTTTACTGATCTGATCTTGACAGAAACCGGATCAAAGGCAAGGCTATACTCGGCAATTCTTGTCTAAGGGTAGGGCAGTTCACACACAAAATGTTCGTATCACGTCCCTGTCCTGACTGACCTGCTTTCGTGAATCATCAACATAAAAGTTACCCTTACAAGTGCTCCTGCACTTACTGAGCTCTCATTGTTGATAACGTAATGGAGTTTACTTATGTAAACCTTTGATTTATTTCACATAAGATTATTATATTAGAAAGAAAAAATTTTTTTCACAATTTCTACAGAAACAAAATATTAAATTACTAAGGATATAGCAGAGCTTTGACTTATTAACAAACATTACAAAAAAAAAAAAGGTCAATTCCTACTTAGGTCAACAAAGATAAATTTTATTTTTGTTACTTTTTATTAAATAATCATAATTATTAAATATGTATATACATATGAATGTATATACAATATTAAGAGGCAAAATAGAAAGCGAATTTCCTTTATATATATGGAGTTGGTCTATTATTTTCGTTTGTTACTATTTATTCATTAATTAAATTTAATTCCAATAAAATAGTATAGCAAAAAGAAATCACATTCTCAGAAATTAGGTCATCCTAGGTGGGGTTCAAACCCACGACCTTCGGATTAGAAGTTCAACGCGCTATCCATTGCACTACAGGAACACAACGAGCAATTTTCCTTTTTAGAAATGGTGTTACTATTTATTCTCTCTCTCTCTCTCTCTCTCATTAATTTAATATTTTATTAATGAATTAATATTTGAAAAAACTGTATTAACATCAAGTGTCATCCACTACAAGTTTAAAAAATGTATTTGACTTGAGTGGATGAATAAAAATATAACGATTGAAAATTTGAACACAATATATATGTAAATAAATATACAGGAGAGAGTGAACTAATAGTAGGAATATATTGAATGACTTTGGAACTAACACCTTCTTAAGGGTTATTGAATTTAATATCCAGTAAGTCTGATTTTATGTACGATAGTCTTTTTAAAAAAAATTTTTTCTTTGGATTAGCTATATTAAGTTATCACTGCTTCTAATTACTGAATTATTTTATTATTTAATTATTCATTTATATTAAATTATTTATCAAGCCAATACACATGAAGAACAATTAGATTGTGAACTAAATGTTATTATTGCCCCTCTTGTAAAACAGATGTGTCTACAACAGTATTGATAATTGTATCTTAGATATACAAACGTAAGTACATAATTTCACAAAGTATGAGATTTCAAATTATAAAAGAAGAAGAGAAGAAAAAAAAAAAGATGATTCATCGAAATTGTTTTATCAACTTCAGTTGTCGGCAATATTTTATTCTGCAAAATAATTCTAGGTGTCAGACGTTGTTTTAAGAAGTAAATATCATATTTCGATTATATATATTGTAATAAACTTGTACGATTTAAAAAAGATATTCTCCTTTTTGCATAAACTTTTCATAAAGCAGGAATATTAAAAAAATAATTTATTTATTTGACCAGCATTTGTTACAAATAGCTGCCCGAACAGATTCGAACTATATTTTATTAAATTCATCTTCCGCATTAATTGTGTGTGTGTGGATTCCTGACAATAAGCTTCATGTATATTATACTAAAATTACAATATTTAACTATCAGTGTAAATTATTCGTGTCTTGGCTGTGATTTAAAATAAAGTGATTTATCTCTATATGCTCTATTGCTCTAATTAGGACATTAATTTATGCCAACAATTGCAATTAAATGAAAATGATCACACGTAAGCGGGTTTATAATTTTCTCATTAGTTTCACCCAGTTCGAGAGTATTTTGTTTACGCCAGCTATGAAGTTTTATTTTGTTAAGCCTATAATATATATATTCGAAGGAGATGTATTTTTGTAAACACTTAAGTTGTGTTTTTTATTACAACTATGGAATCGATCTATTTAAGTAAAGACATTTCATTTCAAATTAAAATAAAAACACTAATAATATGCTGTTATAAAAATCTAATCAGAATAATTTGATTACAATTAATCGGTTAGAATAAAACTGTGGGAAAAATTGATATCACCAAGCAGCGATACATGAATATTAATTTCAATGAAAGAATTATTAGTGTAAGCATCACTCTTATGAAGATCTTCGTTTTCCGTTGACGTTTTCTAGATGAATTAAATTCAACTTAGTTATACTTATTAAAAGTGAACTGAGTGTACTCATTTACATGAAAAATTCATTTAATTTGAATATTATTCATAAGAATTCAGGAATATTTTACCGAGAAAGTATTTGAAAGGTCAAGAAAATACAACCTGACTGTTTACTGTGAGCACGTTTGTTAAATTAGACAGGAAATGCTTGAAGGTGATTACACAAAAACTAATCAAATTAAAATCTTCCATTATACTCTTTGATGTCAATAAAAGAGCGAGAAAATTACTCGAAGTAACTTATAAGTAAAATAATTTGAATTAGAAATAATTCTGTGTTGAACTGCCTTTTGGGTTTTAAATTTGCTCATCGCTTTCACACAGTGAAACCACTTTCAAATTGAAAATCCTTATTACCTTAAGCATTTTATATTATGTGTCGACATTATATTTGTTTACTTGAAAGGACAAAAACAGTGGCGTAACGTATACCCCCTCATCGTGGGGGGTGCAGGGTTCTGGGGGGGGCAGAGTTCAAAGCCTGACTGACGCCATGTACTTAACCTTTGTAATATCAGGCTTAGGGCCCAAAATTTGACTTTGCAGGGGGGCCCTAATATTCTTCGTTACGCCACTGGACAAAAACTTATGTAAAGTTTTGATACCACATGAAGTAATGATCCATTTACTAAATAAATTGAATTATCAGAATGATTTTGCTTTCAGGTCTGTGAGCCAGTTGTCTCTCAACATGCTTCCTGGATATTTCCCACCTGTTGTTACAGCGTACGGCATTGAACAGCATTCAGCTGTAGTCCAGAACATCAATAGACTAGTTCAGCAGCAGCAACAACAGCAACCACAACAACAGCCCCAGAGTCCCGGATCAACGAGTCCGGGTATCGTGAGTGGAGCCGGAAAGAGCTTTATTCTCCTGACAGTGCCCGGAGAATCGACTCCGGCAAACATCCAGAATTTGATGGCTGCTGTTTATCAATTGGATGGGAGGTGAGTTCAAGTTCGATTCCTCGGTAGAAATATTGATGTTGATGTTTAATATTTTTTTCATTTTATTCGTATGGTATTTTTTTTACAATGAAGGGATAAAAGGGGGTCTTTTTTCTCCCCCCAAATTCTGGGCGCATTACGCTGAATTAGGAAAGTACCATGCAGTCCCGAATTTTGGGGGAACACATTCGTACATGTGAAAAATGGGTGGAGAAAGAGTTTTAGTACACAGCCACGCGAAGACGAGCAATATTTCTGTAAAACATTGAATAATAATCCATTCATATAGCAACAGAAAAAAAAAGTTAACTTTATTAATTCATAAAAAATATAGAATGGCTAGATTTGTATCGCAGGAATACTTAGAAGCTCTGTTCGGAACGAGGGGATCATTGTATGATTCAAAGATTATAGGACCCTTTGAAAATCCCTTGATGTAGTATTGAATCTATCTATAAAAAAAATTCTTCCTGTCGTATTTTAGGGAATCTAGAGGTATCTTGTATGCCATTTGCTTCATGTGTCCTCAAAAGACCAATACACCCAATCCGAGAAGCGTGGATATCACACCATATCCAACTCACTGACTTCGTTGCTAATATATAAATACGCTGAAGTTCCAAAATTTGCGTTATATTTCTTAATATCATGTGAGATTTTCTTTTGCCAGGTGAATTATATCAGATCGATGTCACATAGATTCAGAGATTCGTCGGAAGTTCTCTGAAGAAACACTCAGTCATGTTGCCTCTGTAGCAGTCTACAATTGCAAGTGTGTTGCTGGTATCGGATGAGCAAACCTGACCTTTCAATGATATCCCATATATGTTCGGTTGAGTTCATGTCTAGCAATCTAGTACACAAACCACTCGCTCGGAAATATTACTTAAATCAATTGCGAATAACTTTGGCCCGTTTACATGGAAGATTGCCATCCTGAAAATTTTATCGTTGTTTAAGTCCATGAATAGCTCCAAATGGTCTCCAAGTAGCTGGCTGATTATAACCATTTCTCCAGTAAATGACTGGTTCAGTTTGACCTTAGAACCCATGCCATGTAAACAAGCCTACGCCATTATGTATCCATCCCATCTTGCATATTGTTGACAACATGGGTCCTTAGCCTCGAGGGACTTACGTCACACTTGAACTTTACCACCAATTCTCTTACAAACTGAGATACTGACTCATCTAACTAAGCAGCATTTTCTATTAATCTCCAACCCATGTGTTTGTTAGTCCAGCATAGATGCTGCAGCTGACGGAGTGCTGCTAATATAGGCACTCGGGTTGATCTTTAGTTGATTTCGTCTTTCTGTCCTCCGGTCTGTGGTACGTCCTAAATTGATTGCTACTGTTATTTAATAATGTTGTTTATTTTATAACACTTACTACTCAACCTAGACGTCGCTGGTCTCGGTCATTAAATATCCGCGGTCTGCTACTTCGTTGTACGTGATGAGAGGTAATGTGCCAGCAATTACATATTCTCGACACACTCTTCTCACTGTGGTTGAATCAAAGTTGAATTCCATAACAATTTCCGAAATGGATTTCTCCATACTTTTACTGGTGACAAGCATTCTACAATCAAAATTTGTTCATTTTCGTCGTGCTACCTTAATCCCGCCATAAAATTTTTCATGAACGAAAAAACACGCGGGCGTGCACTGCTCATTTATACATTTTTTACACGATGTTATTATCCATCTGAATATTTTCATAATGCTATTTCTGACTTTCAATATTTTTTAATACATACATTTAATTCGAGCAATATTCTGAGATTTTTGAATACTTTATATATATATATATATATATATTTTATATATATATATATATATATATATATATAAAACCTTCATTTATTAATAATGGACAAATACCAAACTTCCCCTAGATTTCGTTCAGAATAACAAATGAAGGGGGAAAGTTTGCTGCCGCGGCGTAACGAAGAATATTACCCCCCTGCAAAGTCAGGTTTTGGGCCCCCTAAAACCCCCCCTGTCCCCGCAATGGGAGTGAAAAGTTACGCCATGCGCAGCTTAAAAAATGGTTTAATCTCAAAAAAGGCAAAATTCTTTGTCGTAGTTGAAAGATACTACAGCATCATCCTCTTATTTTTTATTTCTAAAATTTAAACAGTTTAAATATTTATAGTCACTCTTTGATATATATGTATGCGAATTGCTCCATTTTTCCGCCTTTTTATACGCTTCACTAGTATGTAACGGAATCTTTGAATTCAATTTTACCCACTTTAAAAGGTCAGATTAATTCTCGAAATTTTGCTCCTTTTTGTAGGCCACCATGATCAACATGTGATTTAATCATCTTACTCAATTTCGTTATTTATTATCTGAAGTACCACGTTCTTTACGTATATTCTTCAAGTAACAAATCAAAGGAAGCGCTTATTTCTCCTTGACCTTGTGCATCACCTGCTTAAAAGATGATACCAGCATGATCACCAGCTAAAAATAAACAATCAGACTACAGGCATAGTCAGTCAGTTGTCACGAATTAATTTCAATGTCGCACAAAAATAGCAATGACCTTGTATTTTGGAGTGGTGCACAAATTAACGAGTGAATATATTACCTCGCAAATTAATTTACAAATAATCAACACGCTTTGGTTCCTAGACAAATGACGAGCTTCCGGCTTTCAGATGACTTCCGGTCTCGGTGAGGAAAAAAAAGTGTTCCAGGGCTGTTTCCTCTTCGATTCAAATGAATGCCGTTGACCTTATTGACAATAACGTCACTGGTGCCCGTATTTACGTAATTGTGGTAACAATAACAATGAAAGGATGCTTCTGCATTGCTTTCTTTGATTTTAGGTAGATTTTTATTGCAGTGAGAGGAAAAAAGTTTTTACTGTTGTTTCGTGTGATGACATGATTTCATACACCGAATTTACTCGAATATAAGCCGTACCTCGAATTCTCAAAATGTTTTTGTGAAGAAAATGTCGTCATCGATTCTTAGCCGCACCTCCAAATTTCTACTTGTTTTTAAGAAGAAAAAAAATATGCAAAAGGTTTGAACCTGGTACCTTTAGATTCGTAAGCACAGAACATATCCACTATACCAGTGTTTCCATTAAGGCCCCTGGGGGGGCGATAACCCTTCAAGGGGGGCGCGAGCATATCGAAAATAAAAGGTTAAAAAAACTAATTTACTGGAATGAAAAAAAAAAATACTTTCTGATATAATAAAAAATACAGATTTACATTGATATGATTTATATATATCATCTGGTGAAAAAGGTCATCAAAAAAAAAAGATTCTACTTTGAACGCTCATTAGCTATCTTTTGATCCTATAACTAAATAAAAAATATTTTGTTTGCTTTTTGTAATCCTACGATGAAAGATTTTTTATTAAGTTTTTTTTTAACCTAAAATATTACTTTTTGCTGGTTTTCCCAAAACTTACTGGTATGATTAACTGCTTTCCCCTTTTTTAGGGGTTGTAAATTACATAATTTTTTGGGTTTTTTTTCACAAGGGAAAAAGAGTTTTATGATACATGGAAAAATTATTTTGGGAGTTTTTTAAAAAAATTAAATTTGGGCCAAGATTTATTTTTATGAGATGCGGGAAACATATGGTAAAAAAAATCGTTAATTCTGGGAAAATTTGTTTATTTGTTACCAATGACCTTGACAGAGAAATCCTCTAATATGACAGTCTTAAGGGGATAAAATGAATTGATAATATATTTTTTTTTTTTGGGAGTGGCAAACGTTGTTTTAGAATTTTAAGGTATTTTTGTTTAGACCGATTTCCCCGGCACGACCACTTTTTTTCCCAAAAATTTTTTTTGAACATGCTGCTTTTCCCCTATGAATAACTTAGTGGTTTTAATTGTGATGTTGTACGACTGTTTTGGGTTTAAAAAATGAAAATGAGCAGAATATAAAAAAGAATTAAACCCCGGATTTTCTGAAAGGAAATTGAAGCTGATCAAACAAGGAAACATTTGTTGAAATAATGATATTAACCCCATGTTACAAAAAGTAAATTTGAGAAAAGCAAAAACATGAAATAAAAGGAAAATTTTCAATAGCTACTTTTAAGAGCTTTATCAAGAAAATATGAAGCCATAATTTCCCGCAAAATGCACTTCATTTCCTGTCAAAAAACAAGCAAAAAAAAGTTCAACAGGATTTGTCGATCATCAAAGGACATTAAAATTAAAAACCCCCCGGGAACAAAATGTGACAGTTTTGCTTGCAAATAACTTTCCTGTAATGTTAGAAAAAGTGTCTGTGATTTGTGTCCTTTATTAAGGTCACGCACATTTAAACAATTTAGTTCAGTTTTTTTGGGATATTTTTCCAAATTATGAAAAAGACAAATAGAAAAACCTTTTAAATAGGTAAGTATATTTTCTCTTATTAAATTATTCACTGAAATTGTGATTTTTTTTCTTGTATATTGGAAAAAAAAATTATAAAAAAAAAATTGGGGGGATCACTTCGCGACCATTAACGTTAGTATCGAGGCACACCTGATCCCGGGGTTTAAAGCTTTTTAAAAAAAAAAATAACAATTGTTATTCATTAGAATTTTATATTTTTTTTTTATTACTTAACATTTTTTAAATGCTGATTTTTTGGGGAGGCTTAAATTACAGTTCATTCAAAACCGCTTATAATTGGGGTATTCATTTCAATAAATCATTTTACATTTTTTTGTTTCTTTTCATACACTTGGTTTTACCCCCTTACAATTTAAACTATTGTAAACAAAAAATGTATTTTATCATTTTTTTAAAAAAAAAACTCGTGTTAAAAAAATAGGGACCCGCCAGTATAAGAACAAGTTTAATAATTAAAAGTGACTTCCCTGGGGCCTTTTTTCCTTTCTGGAAAGTTTTTTTAAAGGAAGGCTAAAAATTGGGGAAAAGGGCATTTTTATATTTAGCCCAGATCTATATTTTGTTTTTCAAAAAGCCATCGCAGAAAATCCGATTACAAACGTATGATGTTAAAAAAGGAATAGTATACGAAATGCTTTTGTTTTCAGTGCAGAAAATTCAGCATCCACCCCCCCATCCAGAATTCAAGAAGGATTTATTACAAAAATTTCCCAATTTTTGTCACTAGTGAAATCTATGAAGATTCTTTTTTGGCAGTTGGGGCCCTTTTGAAGTATTTTAAAAAGGGCCCCAACCCATTCGTAACTTGCTATCAATTTTTCCCTCGTCTGTTTACTTGTTATGCTTTATTATCGTCAAAAAGCCCGCTGTGATTTAAAAAATAAATCTATGATTTTTTTTTAACCACCGCCGTAAATACTTAATACCGTGAATTACAACCTTTAACCCTGAATTATGAAATGTACATTCCCAAAAGAGATTGGTAGCTAATCGGGTTGGCCAAGACTGACTAGAATTGAATGAGGTACAAACATTTTTCATGTTTTTGCAGACGTATGTTAGGTTGTCTAGACTCCCTGAACGTTCGCGAAAAATGCTGGGGATGTAAAAGGGTTGGGTAAAAAAAGCAAAATAGATTAGGCTATTTTTAAAATTTTGAATTTTGTGGATCTTGAAGGAAATAAATTTTTTTAAATTTAAAAATTATTTTTTTAATCTGTTTCCAATTTTAAAATTTGAGAAAGAAAAAAAAACATAATTAACCTATTACTTAAAAAGTAAATTTTCTTAAAAATATATATTACTTTAAAAGTAAAAATATAAAAAATTTTAAAACTTATCTTATTAATACTGAATTAAGAACAAGTTTAATAAGTATTAGCGACTTCCAGGGGTTTTTTCTTGCGAGCAAATTTTTTTAGAAATTGCCCCCTCTGATTTTTTTTATTTTAGCTGATATCTATATTTTGTCTTCAAACAGCCACCACATTTTGCAATATGTTCCAATTTAAAAATTAGAGAAAGGAAAAAAAAAGAAAAATTTATCCTTTATTTATTTATTTTTTTTTTGTTAAAAGTAATATATACAAAATTTAATACTTATGTTATTAATTTGTACTTTAAAATTTAGATCTTTATTGTAGCTTTAGCGTCAAAGTGTTATTATTGACCCAGTAATTTATTAATGATAAGGGGGGATAAAAATTGTGATTGAAAAGGGGGGCCAGTATTGAAAGTTTGAGGCACCACATACTGCATCATCGTAGTACGGATTGTTACTGGCTTATATAGATACCATCGCCACACACTTCACGCCTGTGATTTGGCGAATAGACGAATGAACGATACCATAGTTATGGCGAGTGTGTGAGTTGTGTTACATTTGTGTTTTGACGGCTATGCTGTGCTGCGTCATGTGATCTGACTGCTTTTAGTTGCTCTTGGGGGATAAAGGGACCCCCCGTCCGTGAAGGTTCGCGCTGTTTTAAAGTTCAGCCAGAGTCCCCAAAGAAGGTTTAAAACCGGACCTTCGATTGTAAAAAACATATCCAGTATACTAAAATGATCATCGTAGTACGGAGGTTGGCTTATATAGATACCACCACCACAGGTTCATTGATATACGATACTTAAAAAAATTAATGAGAAATAATAAAAGTTAATTCATTTATTTGACCAGTATTAAAAACTTTCACACACATACATGAACCTATAATTACTCTAATCGTCAGTATCATGTTCGAAAATGGTTCGTCTCTCTCACTGTCACAGATGACTTCGGAATTGGTGGCGGCGTCGCTATTTTCCCACACTGTGTCGTCTTCCATACCATCCAATGCATTTGTTACGCTACATTTTTTTTAAAGAATATATTATATAGAAGAATGTAAAAGAATTAGATTAAAGACTGTTGAACATTTACAAGGAAAAATTATATCATTTTATTTACGCCATCGACGTGTATTTGTTTCATCCGCGTCAAGTTTCCAGTGGCTGCTGCTCTTGTTTCCGTTTCTTTACTGTATAAAAAATTGCTTCTCTTTTCATAATTGCGTCACAGTGAACTCATCTTGATGCTACTGCCAATATCTTTTCATGTTCAGGCGATTTAAAAAATGCATGTACAAAAAAAATTTCCCAAGTACGAGAAGACAGTGATGCGTAGGATAGACTGAAATATTGGAGATGAAAATGTAGAATATGGATATGTCATCGATGCAAGTGGCCAGAATGGACGGCTACATTTTTCCTTGTGAAAGGGGAAGAAACTTAATTTCCCCATCCAACAAATTATTTGCCTTCGATTTTAAGCCGTACCCGATTTTTAGTATTATAACACTGGAAAAATGATATGGCTTAGCTTCGAGTAAATACGGTATTTACTCGTAAACGCACTCCTTTTTAAAATACAGACCTTGAATGTAAGAGAGTTGTTAACTTATTGTTTATTTATGGTGAATTTAAAAGCGACGCGAAGGCTGTTGACGATACATCTCGTAACCTTGGACCACAGCAACAAGGTCGACACCTGTGCTGGCGTTTTAATTTTTGGACTTTTACTCTACACTCTTTGAGGACTTAGAAATTTAATTCTATTTAACATGCTGTAACCTCCATTTCTCCTTATAGGTGAGGAGGGAAAGGGAGGTAAAAGCAAAATATACAGTGCAGGGGTGGCCAACCCATGGCACGCGCGCCACAGTATGAGCATGCTAGTGTGGTCTGAGTTGTAATAGATTGTGGGCCCACGATTGTGTGTGTGTGTTGCTTCTCTCATACTTCTTTTCATAATTTCTCTGCCAGATGTTATTTGTTACCCACCTGTGAAATCCAATTCGGAATTATTGACCTACAACATCATGCTACATTGAAAAGCGAATTTAAGGAACTTATTTCAATTATAAGGAATCCGAATTCTGTTGAATTTTTAAAATTTGTGCCAACAAGCAATTTTTCAAATTTTTCCGATTTAGCTGTCCAATATTGTTGTAGGTTTGGATCAACATGTTTGCGAACTAATGCTCTTTTATCACGAACATAATAAAATCAAAATATCACTCATATTTAACCCGATATTCACCTAATCAACTTAATATTGTTAACAGCTTCCAGAGATAATCCTAATTACGAGTAGATGACTTCGTAAAAAAAACTACAAAATTTCAAAAATCACGCAAAGGGAAAGTACTAACTGTTCAATAATTATTTAGAGAATTAAATGTTTTAACGCATTTTTTTATACCTAACCTAACTGATTGTGAGTGTGAACCTGTAAAAAGTTTATTAACATAAAACTTTGGTTTGTACTTTTGTGTCTTTATTTATTATATTATTATTAAATTTCTACTATTTAGACTTGCTTAAAAACGAGCTTTTTGCATAAAAATCCCATCATAAGCCTGACAGTAACATTTTTTCACCTTTTCATAGTCGGAAACCCTAACCACCAAGCAAGCTGAACATGCGATAGCTTCTCCCAAATTCAAGATATAAATATGAAAGATTGCAATTTCACTATAATTATGACAATTCAGTTCAAAGTAATTTTGAACTTGTAGGAAATTCCCATAAATTCTTTTCGTTATTTGTTTAGTGTTGCGAACTTTACTTATTGAAAAGTTTATATATATTATTTTCAATTTTTTTTTCTTTTCATTTTCTGTAAATTGTTACTTGAAAGTTCTGTGAAGAATCTTACCTGTACTACATCTTAAAAAACCTACACAAGAGGCAATTCCTTCCTAGTTACATTCTATTTTTAATAACAATATAATTCATAGTAAGCTAGTTTCCTGTTTCAGTAATTCGTAATCTCCTCATATCTGCAATAGACTGATGTAGTTTTGCCCCCTCTGCTATTTTGTAAAGGTTTTTCTTTTTTTTTTATATCCTTTCCTTTCTATCTCGGTGGACCATTTTGTAGTTCTAAGACCTCTAAGGGGTTAGTTCGAGCCTCCCAAATAAATAGCCAGAGATTCCCCAAAGACGTTTTGTAGCGTAGCATTGCATTTCTCCTTCCTTTTAGCATCAGTAAGTGCTCGAGCACATACGAAATGTGTTGCATAAATTATAAAGCTGAAATTAGGGATAAAAAAAAAGAAACTTAGAAGTGCGTTTAAGCGCAAAAAATGCGTAGAAAAGAAGATAGTTGTAAGGATCTACTGCTTGCACCTGGCAACAGGTCGAACGATACACACGAGATCTGGCAGCGGGCCCACTATATACAGAGGAGGACCTGGCAAAGATTGGGGAGACCAGACCGGAAGGGATCGAACGAGGTGAGCGAGAAAAGGAAAGGCGAGAAAAACGTGGTCGGAGAAAAGACGGCTGGACGATGGATTGTAATCTTTTACCATCTTGATATTTTCTTTTTTTTATGAAATGTCCCATAGAAGGAGTTAAATAAAACAGAGGGACAAAATTCTGACTGTAATTATTTTCACAATTCGAACACGGCCCGATCCGAAAAGAACCCACAAGTTTACAATAGTAAACAAAAATTGTAGCTTTGTCTATTTAAAATATACATGTATTTTTACTTTTTTACTTGATAAAATCCAACCAAGATACAGCCCTGAATTTTTTTAGCACCAGGGCTTTTGGATACCTAGCTACGCCACTGTCTGTGAAAACTTATTAAAAACAAAATAAACGCGATGTATGTTATAGTAAGTGGAAAAATACGCAATGTTAGTATTAGCAATAGAAAAACATTTCATGAAAGATTATCCAAAGCTAACATTGACAACTAAAATACATATTAACTAAGAATTTATATCCAACCGCAGTAGCCGAGCGGGCTGTGATGCATGTTAAATCTGTCGAAGCTTAAAGTACTCATTTTGATGGGGTATGAAAGTTTGAAGAATGGGCTGTCAGCTTAGGCGTCGTCCTCGTTACTTGTTAGATGTCAATCACCAGAAGGCATCGTTTAGTTTCTAACAACTAATCTCAGAACTAGGCGCTTCGAATGTGTTTATAATAACTAAGTAAAGTTTAGTACTTAGAATTCAATAGCATATATACAGAGAGAGGTAAGATAGAGATCAAATTTTAACGGGGATAACTTATAAGCGAAAAAATATTTGCCTGGAATAACTGTTGCATGAAAAATCTTCAAAGGTTCATATTAACGTAGACCGAATATTAATTAAGGAATTATTACATTGCCACATGTAACAAATAAGGGTTCAAGTCAATAACTAAATAAAAAATAAATACCGGAATGGACTAAATTCATGATGGTCACATGATAACGGCAAACACGTGTTTCCTATTGATTAAAAACTGACATACTAGTTGTTCAACTTGTAAAGTTGAGATAACATTTAAAATTTGATATGATCGGGTAAAGAGTTCACGTGTAAAGATTCTTCAAACAGTTTTCAAAATTAAAAAAAAAAAACTTACATGATAGGAATACTTTTAAATTAAGTGCATTTTTTGTTTAACTATGTGCATTTTTATATCGTTGACAAATATGTACTTTCTAAAAGAAAGTTTCTGCAAAAGGCAAAAGCTGGCAACAGTGAAGCATCTGAACTAATTGGCTGGAAACGCGTGATTATATTTATGACATAATTATGACGTCGCATTAAATTTATGAACTGATTGGCCGAAAACAGGCATTTGTCTTTTCAAGTGTAATTCAAAGAGCCCTAACAATCAGGGGCGTAGCTACCGCCGTATCAATGATACGGGACCCCTAAGCTTCAGGGGCCTCAACATGTGTAAATACAGTCCACTAACAGGGCTCTTATAGCTAAAAAGGGCCCCGAAGGAATTTCGATATAGGGCCCTCAAATCTAGCTACGCCAGTGCTAACAATTAAGCACCTAATTTGTGAAATACACCCATTAAACTATTTTATTTTGCTTTCTCTCTCTCTATATATATATTGTTTTTAATAATTTGAGTTAAAAAAAAACGAAGAAAAAAAATAAGAATTTCTGTTTTTATACATTTAACACTTAGAAGTGCAACATTTTCTGACTGATCATTAATAGTTACGCAGGAGTTCGGCAAAGCATTTACTATTTTTGAAATATGCTAATAAGACAAAGCTGGGAAAATCTGCTCTAATAAAAATAGATGTTATGGAGCTTAATGAGCTCGAAGTGTGAAAATTCCTTGAATAATTTTTGTTTGCTAGTAGACTGTGCAAATCATTCCATTAATCTACTTTTAGACTTTAATTTCAAATAATATTTTTTGTTTGGAGAAAAAATTTCTAATTTCAGGCACTATAAATTACTTGTATATTACATTTCATATTTATGATGTTTTGCTTGATAGGATTTAAATCCGTTTAGTTTGAAATAATATAATTCTGGAGCAATAAAGTATATATAAAAAACAGGAAAGCTGTTCTGGCTATATATGTGCAATTATTAATAATTGGACGAATCATAGGATGAGGAATTACCCCGTCCCCCTGCAGTAATATTGGCACTTTCAAATTTTCTTTCATATCTGTCTAAAAAAGAAAAGTGTATCTGTAAGTATACTAATTGAAAAATAATAATAAATACTGGACTCGAGTTTTCAACATTTTTTAGCGCAGTTACAATATTTTTGTAGTATTAATGCAAAATACCGGAGGAGGAACTTGGATTATTAAATTATTTCATAATTCCTTGAGAAAAACTACATTGGAGCTGTTACGAGATTAAAATATTGTAATATCTATGTATACATAATTTACGTTATATCTTCAAATTAATACAGAGAGAGAGAGACAGTTTGATATTTTTAAAAAAATAAAATGTGAATTTATTTAAACCTTGCAATTGTATTTCGCAGCTTATACGAAAAATTTGTTTTTAAAAAGATATGATGGTGCATAACAGTGGTCATGCACACAAGGATTGCATTGAACGGCAAAATTTTATTTGTACCTCTTCCTCAGTAATTTTAAAATTGTGTGTGTTTCTTTAAAACTTTGTTAAAAATTCGAGTATTTAATAGGTAAAAATTTGGACTCCTTCCTAAAGAAAAATTCACTCATAACACGATTAATATTTTGGAATTTAATTTTTTATCGCTTCATTGTATCTAGTCATATTTATTTTATACGAAAAGCCAATATAAAGTCGGAAAAGTTTTGACTTGGAATAACAGACGTAGTTCCAACGTATTTCTAACGAGATAAGACCACTTATTCAATTGAAAAAGTCCCGAGCGATTGACAGGAACTTTAAAATCAGGAAGGAAAGGGGCCCCTCGTGGAGTAAATCAAAATAATTTTCTCCACTGCAGGACGTACGAGAGAGGAAATCACCACTGACTCAGGATGGGAACCGACACTTTTCATTCAATCTTTGGGAAAACCGAGAAGAGAGGAAATAAGGCCTGAGCAGTACAAGTGGTTCAAATCAGATCGCTACAAAGTGATATGATTGCGTTCGTTAAGAATTACAGCTTCCTCGTTTTCTTTTCGATGTTTCTCGTTTAAAGTAAATTAATAAACTCGGTTAAAAAAGTGTTAATCTAATATCTGGTCTCTATTTTCTCGAACAGAAAGGCCAAACTGTCTAAATCCCAATTTAGGAAGGGGAAAAAAACCCTTTCAAATCATTTTTTTAATGTTACTATACATATCTCAAAGTTGCTAACGTTTTTTATTTTAAACCGAGTAATGTTTTAAAAAGTCAAAGAGGAAACAGAAAACCAATTTAAAACATTTTTGACCTCGATACATTTAAAAGAAAGAAAACGTTTAGTCTCTTGAATGTGAAAAGAAAAAGTGATACTAAATGTTCAGGTAATATCTATTCATTGATCTGAATAATTAAAACCCATTTCTTTTTAATGGAAGACTTTCTAGACTAAATATGAATGACTTTTTTTCTAAATAGTTTGAAAATTGTATTTCAAAGCAGAAATGAACAATAACGTTTCTTTTTTTTCTTCTAGTGTTGCAATGGAACCTCCCGCAACAGATATTGGTCTTTCCACACCTCCAGTAAATGCACCAGTACCTGTAACACCCATTCCTTTAATTCTAAAAAACGCAGAGGTGCAAACGTGCAACATATGGCCAACCACAGCACCGAATTCCATTCCTGTCGCAAGTAATCAAGTTTTGTTAAACTCTGCCAGCACTTCTGCGGGGCTCGTTCCATCATCAGACAGACCGTCCACTAGTACTGCCAACTGCACTGCTCAAACTGAGGACCTGAACTCTCCAATTGCTATAAATCTGATGGACTGCACATCTGAAATTCCTCAAATCTGTGATAATGTGCAAAGCACAACCGAAAACACGACTGCCACTCCGAGTACGAACATTCCACTGCCAACACCTCCTGTACTTGTTGATGTTTCGACGTCTTCAGCAGATGTTGCCATCGTACCTCCTCAAAGTACACTCGTTGAGATCTTGCCAGAATCTTCTACCACCAACAGCCTTTTAGATCTTCCCTCACCAGCAACAGATGTTTTGGTGGATGTTGGCACTAGCCCAAGTGGTGTTAGGGACATTCCAGGAACATCCTCAGATGTTCTCATTGACATTTCTGAAAGTACTACAGCCCCAGGGCCGAGTAACAGCACTCCAGGACCGAGTACTGCGCAATTGTCAGACGTAGTTGTGAACAGCGATGTTCCTACAGCAAGTGCATCTTCAAGTAATAATGCTCAAAACTTAGTCGAAAGGAGCATAATACAACCTGAAGCAGGCTGTTCTACAAGTGCTGCAAATGAGCCAGCAGCAGAAGCTGGTAGTTCAGAACTGTCTTTAAGTATTAGTAATCTGTCCGATCTTGATGGCGAAGTGGACGATGAAGAGTTGCTAGGTAGATCTTCACCGCCTCCTAGTTATGACGACGTAGCACAAGAAGGTGAAAATGCCATTGGTGCCTTTGGTTTGGCTTATGGAACCATATAATAAATTATTTATTCGTCATACACATTTCCTTGCTGGGCAAGTTTTGTTACGTTTTATACTGATGAATGTAATTTAGGTGCAAAAACAATTAAATGTTGCAATAATTTTTCATTTTGTTTCTGTAACTGGGAGTAAGATAACATTCCTTTGTCAATTGAAAATTCTTATTTGCCTTCATGAAAGATGTTTTTGTTACACAAATTTCTTATTGATGCATACATTTCATATTTATATGAACATTATGATCAACTCAAAATGTTGATTGTTTAGCAATACAAAGCTTTTCAGAACACTACCAGTGTTCAAACTAATTTTGTGTATCGCATCTCTTTTAAACTGCATGTATCATAAATGCAGCACAGTTATAAACTTCATATAGACATGGTAACCATGAATGTAATCAGGTTTAAGACATCTTGGTTAACAATCCAACCACTCTTTTGCGTTAAAAAAAAATATCGAATTTTTAAAACACTATCAATAGCAGCAAAATATTCCTATATCTGAGCTTTTAGGAGTTAGAAATTCACAAATTTTTTTAATGCACCTCTAATTGATAAAGAAAAGATTAAAAGCTGATAGAAATAACCAATTAATACACTTGCATACTAAATTTGTCATGAAAATATCCGACAGCAATGAAGTTTTACTTATACTGTGATAAGCAAAAATCTTCCAGTTTTCTGAAGACATTTAGACCTCAAATTCTCTTGTAATTTTTGAAATATCTTTTAAATCATTTATTAACTTCAAAGCTCTTTAAATTTATTAAATGAAGGAAATGTTTAATTTTTTCCAGATAAGAATATAGTTGTTTTACATTGAAAAAGATTCAAAATACAAATATTTGATGCAACTGCCACATTTTTATAAATGTTACAGCTGAATTTAATAAATCAATAGTACAATTCCAAAAGAATATAAAGCTTAAGTAATGTTACAATAATTTTTAAAATAATATTAAGAAATAAGATTGGTTAAATACTCAATAGCTTCAAAGTAGGAATTTTATACAATGTATCACTATCTTTTCTTTCTGAGATTTGGATTAACTATAATGAAGTATTGACTAATTAAAATGACTAATACATTAGGGAAAACAAATTACTGAAAATTTTTTTATTGTATTTGTTTATATTTATAAACATTTACTGGTAAAAAGAAAATTGTTTAGGTCAATGCATAGTCAATTAATACACACAGTTCAAACAAACGTGTTTTGTCTTATTTGCAAGAAAAAAAATTGACATTCTTAAAATTTTTTCCTTGTCTAATTAAGACTGATGGATATTGCACTACAATAATGTGTATCTACAGATTTATGCTCAATTTCTATGCTTTAATTAAATATATATTAATAAATATTTAATATTTATGTATATGAACTGTGTGACGCTTTCAACAAACCACCTAAAATGACAGACTTAAGGTTTTATTTAAATATTTTGTACAGATAATTTTCATCTTTCTAACGTAAACTTTTTGCATTACATTTTTAAAAAGACTTTAAATCCGAGCAGGGAAATAAGCATTCTTGTATAATTTCATAGAGTAAAATCGTATAAATCATTTGAAATAGTAAAAAAGCTGAATTTTTCAATTTATTGAAGTACTTATGAAAATTTCATAAGAAACCATTCTGTGACTAAACTATGTTAAATGACATTCAACTCTTTTATAAAATGTTTCAGAATTAAAAATAAATTTCTTACACAGCTTTCCCAAAATTTATGTAAAATTTTTCAACACTAAAATTTTCTTTACGGAAGATTTTAGATTTACAATTTACAAGAAAATGATTTATGGATTTTATTAACATTCCAATGCAGTTTCTTGAGAAAAAAAAAATTAGTTGAAATTTATAGATACTATGAAAATATTTCTGGTTTATAAAATATTGTTAAATAATTATAAGCTGTGTGTATATAAAGTTTGCCGATCAAAAGTATTTATAAAAGTTTTAAAAAAGTAGCTGCACTAAAAAATTCAGATATTATTCATAAAAATATCTGAACTTAGAGCAGTTATTTTGTCAATTATATGTCTCATTTATTTTCCAAGATCTACTATATTAAACAGTAATATTAAATTAAATGTTTTCCCTTATATTCATTCCATACCATAAATTTCATTTTTTAAAATATACATTGTTAAATTGAAATCCTAGAAAATAGCTTGTAAATATAAATATGAAGTAAAAAAAAAAAACACTTCAAACTTGGAAATTTCTTAAATAATTTTTTATTTATATCTTTTATAAAGAATCAGCATCTTTCAAGAATTCAAGAAATACATCTTTGCATTTGTTTTTTTTCTTCCAAGCAGTTGTAGGCGATAGGTTACTGGATTTCAAAACCTAAAAGAATTGTTGATATTTTTATTTTTTAAGCAAAATGAATAGTAATAGAGTAATTATTGCAAAATTAAGATTTTTCAAAAACAAAATTTTTTAATGTAAAATTATTTTTGAAATAAATATAATAATGTAAAACCAAAAATAGAAATAGTTCACATTTTTTTAAAAATTCAAGGAATCAAATGAGATAAATATATTTATCTAGAAAAACTATAGCAATTATTTTTGTTTTAGTTAAAAGAATTTAGTAGAAGAGTTATAAAATGACTGATACATAATCTAATTTCCTGATAAGCCATGAGTAGTTGCAATTACCAATTCCAGAGAATTTTTGCAGTAAATTTAACATTTTACAGTTTTTAATCATTATAAAAACATAGAATGTAGTTTAAGAAAATTGATAATTTGGCATTTATAAACATAGCAGTAAATCACTTATGAAAAAATTAAAAAATTTAGCTTATGACAGAATGTAGTTTTAGAAGCATTTTGAATACAAGCTATACCCTGTTTGAACACTTACTTTAAATTCTAACTCCTTGTATTTGAATTCAAACATGCATATCATGCTTTAAAATATACAAATATTCATGATTTTAGAATGAATAATTATGAATTACATCTTTACAAAAAAATGGACATGGTTCTTTACTTTACGACTTCAACAGAAATATAGGAAAACGAATATTGTTTTATTTCCTGTAGTATTCCCCATTACATAAGTTCCAAGGAAAAATACTATATTTCATACAGAATTTTATAAGATTACAATATTTAGGTAAGACTGATGAAAATTTCTCTTCATTTTACTAGGCTTTATCAAAAGGTGTTATATAAGCAAGGTAACAATTCATTTTTTCTAAGTACTAATATTGCTTAAATTCTTTTTCTACTTGGATGACATAAATATGTACTTTCCCATAAACTTTTCAGTGATTTACACATCTAAAGAACTTGAGTATAATAGTTTTAAAATTTATATCTGGGTATTCTGAAGTTCAATTTGAAATGCCAAATAACTCAAATTGCAGAAAAATGAAAATAGGCAATGTTTTTGCTATTCTAAATACATACACAGAAAGAGAGTTACAAAATAATTTAATTTTTAAACTTTAAGAACACTGAGCAATTATGATTTAACTTCAAAAAGATGAAATTACTGATGATTTACAGACTAGTTTTGTGTAACTGAAGCTATTACATATTCCAAAATTCAAGAGCTTCACAAATAAATTGTATTCAATAATGTGGAACTTTATAAGTGATAGTTTTATCAGCATTTAAGAGCCTTAAAACTCAAAGAATTTCATTAATTTATTATTCCAAGCATCACATTTAGTATTTTACTTCAGAAGTTACTTAAATTTGAATATATATATAAAATACAAATACCAAAATTAAATTTCTCATGTTGTATTGGGAAAAATTAAAGTTATATAAATCAGAATAAGACATTTTTCTACTATTCAACTATAAAGAATTTGAATTTGTAATTTTAATTAACACAACCTTCTAAAATTAAGCTGTACAGAAAATTCTTTCAAAAAATCAATTTTTAATTTACATATATATTCAAACTAGAGTGTCTAATATTCTAATTCTATATAAATAAATTGAAACCTTAGAAAAACCAATTAAAAGATTAGATTTTTTAAATTTCAAACTTCTTACACTTTCGTCAAAATTCTCTTCCAGCATAGCATTTTTTCTTTGAACAGCCTCACAGATATTGATATACATTTTGCTCCATTCTTTCACTGCATCTGGTTCCATATTGGTTTCTTTACTGATCTGCGATTCTGAAAAGCCATGAGTCCACAAGTAGGTAAAGAGCAAAATGTCAACCAAAGTAAGCTCTTTATTTTCTAGCCAAGATCCATGGCGAGTTGAAAATTGGGGTGGGTCTATTTTGCATTCCTGTAAAAATAAATTGCTGATGCTATACGAATTTTAAAAGGCAAACACACACAAAAAAAGTCCTTTAATATTTAATACAAATAATCTGATACACAATTTTTTACCAGTTTTAGATTAGAAATATGAAAAACTAATAAACCTTCGTAAGAATCTACAAATTAAATAATTGAATCATTTTGATGGTTAAAGACAAAATGAATCATCCCATCCTGCTTTTAAGAATATGTGGAATTCTTTAAGTTTTATAGAAGTTTTCTGAATTTTACTACACAGAAATATTGAAATAGAAAAAGATTAAATTTGTAGGTGCAAATGAAGTTTGAAATTCACATGCATGAATGTTCCTTTTCAAGAGAATTTTTGATAAACATCTAATCAATAATTTATTAATACAAAATTATCAAACACAAAAAAATGTTACATTTAAAGTACCTTGAAAAAATAGCTCAATAAAGTTAATATAATTAAAACCCACCCAACTCATATACTTGGATTTAAATGAATAAATACTTCATATATATTTGACTGGAAGCCAAACATTTTATCCTGTGTACAGTCACCTCTAAGTGAAAAAATACGAGTCATATCTAATACTTTCACAAATTCTTATCACAGCTGGACAAAGTTGATATCCATGTTAATTTAGTTCCATTGCTAAAAGACTAAAATAAGATGTTAAAGTAATAGTTGACACACTTATTGGCAATTTTCTCATTTTTGATGATTTTCTTTTATGCATTTGATTTGATCTTGAAATTAACTCAAATAGTAAAAATTTGCTCAATTTCACTTGAAAATTTACAAGTTTTATGAGAGTTTAAAAATACATTTTAATGTTAAAAAAAGTGTCACAAACATCTGAAACAAAAAAAAAAAAAACATATATAAAATACACTAGAGTAGCTAGTTCGAGTGAGTCCTGAATCAAAATTCCTTCAGGGCCCTTTTTTAGATATGAGAGGCTTGTTAGTAGAACTGTAGTAACACATGTTGAGGCCCTGTATCATTGATACAGTGGTAGCTATGCCCCTGATAAAATATTAAGAATAAAATCCTTATGGGAAAAAATCTTTTAAAAGTTACCTGATAGTAATTATTCTGTCTAAGTCTATACAATAAATTTACTCTAAGAATTAGTTAATTCAAACAATTTAAAAGTATTTTTTCTAAATTTCCACACACAACTAGTTATTGAGTACAAAATTTGAATAGAATCTTCAATATTTTCCCAATACCAAATTTAGTTTAATTGAGGACTTTATTTAGTATAAGATATTTTTCAGGAAAAACAACTATTTATAAGTATTTGTTTCAATGGTATAACTGCTGTAACTCATTACATAAAATAAATTTCAGCATTATATCTTGAAAAGAGAACAAAAGATATAGACTTTATGCCGATAAAATTTGAAATTTAAAAATTCAGTTATAATTGTTTGAAAAGTAGTAACTGTAAAACTAGAAAAATTTAGAACTTAATGTGAGAAAAAAAGAGTGGTCACAGAATATTGTCTTGCACATTGGATTAAAATGCCAAATTGGTCATATTTTACACATCAACCTGATATTACACAAAACAATTGATATGTACATTAAATGCAACAAACCAATGCCTTGAAAATACCCATTTTTTTCATACATTTTAACAACAAAATTCCTTTTTAAAGAAAAATACTATAAATTTTTATTTTCTATAATTTTACAATAACATGCTAATAAATTTGTATCACTGACCTTGCATGTCCAAATAAAACCATCAACTGCTGATTCTTGGGCTTCAAATTTCATCTTGTGGCTACAGTTTGGACAAAACACAACTTTGGGTATGAGACCCTTGTTCTTCAACCAGTCAATGCAAGTTTCTTGAGAAGAACAAATTACCTTCAAAAGATGATTCAAATTTATTTTCTTCTTCACTAGTTTTTTGCTTCGACAATTCCATTTATTTCCAGTCTCTTCATTTCGGCCTGAAGATGAAGCTAAAAACAAATCAGCATTTAGTATTGAATAAGACTTTGGTTTTCCGAATTATTCATCCTAAATATTGATGTTTGAAAAATATCTGAATATACTTATAATTACAAAAAAATTTGTAGAATATGTCAATAACATCACACAATTGATTATATTTAAGTTAAACTATGAAATTTAATTGATCTTAAAAGCATTAAAAATAATGCTTTAAATTAATTTTGAAACACTTTTAGTGCATTCAATTTAACGCGAATTCGTGCAGACAAAAGTTTTCAATAGCCAAAGGGGATAGATATCTAGACATTCCAACAAAAGCTCATTTTTTTAATAAGATGTAAAAAAAGTATTTAACATTCAAATTGTGGGTTCGGAAAAGTACGAATTATTTTTATAAGAGAATTTAACTATAAACCTAAAATAAAATCAGATAGTACACCAGTTCTAAATCGTAGTTGGATACGATAAGTATTCGTGAGTTAATACTGCCATTCACAATCAAAATCGCTTTAAAACAAAATTAAAAAAGAAATTTCAAACTAAACCTATTGAATCTCCCCTTTCGTCCATGGTTCAACATTTCGCTAATTTGTTTAATTGGGCTGAAATTATCCATCGGAATAGTATCGTTTAAAATTCGTTTCGTATGTAAATTTAAAATGTATTGATTGATTGTTTGTAAGCCTAATAAAAACCGTAAAGTTATTATTTCAAGAAAATATATTTTGAAATAGTGTTCCATATCATTCCGATTTTCCACTGTTCATGATAACAATTTTCACAAATATTCTTCCGTTGTTCTTTAAAATCCATATTAAGATCATGTTATTGATTTTCGTTCTTTTACGGATGCGGATGCCTCGTGCTGCTATCTGGCGGTGAAAAATCCAAAAACATTTTAAATTTTAAGCCCAACCTTTCACTAAATAAATAATAAAATGTTAAAGATAAATATATAATTCAGAAGTATAGTGGTTAAATGATTGTTAAAAGTATTTTTTTAATTATGTGTTGCCAGAATTGGGAAATAACATTTATATTGTTTAATTCATCGATTGCGTACTGATAACCCTTTTTTTTTTCTCTTTGAAATTCGTTAGTATATAATTGACGTACAATAATATCGCACCGTGGTCCATGAAGAAGTGGTAATTACACTCGTACAATCCAATTATTTTAGCTGTATTAACGTTGTATTTCCTTACGTATGAACATTTTAAAAGAATATTTAACAGCCTTTCAACATAAAACATAACATTTAAGCCATAAGTGAGTTTTAGAAATTAAGAAGTTTTTAGATATTTATTTTCTAAGGCAGAAGATAAGAAGAAAAATAAATGTATTTAATACACATAAAGTCGTAATGATGAAAGCATTTGGAAGAAAAAAAAAGGGCTTAAATATTCTATATATATATATATATATATATATATATATATATATATATATATATATATATATATATATATATATATATATATATATATATATATATATCGTAACTCGCATTGTAAAATTTTCAGATTTAACGTGAATCTGAAAAATTCAGGAATATCCGGAATTTTTTTTTATTTAGAGTTCTAATTTTTTTACACTATTTATTATAATTAAGTACTTAAAGACTATCTCACACATAGTTTTTGTGATTTTAAAATTGATGGCATGTATAATATATGGTTTTTTGAAAATGTCTGAATATACAAAACGTGGAATTTTTTTTCCACGTATATCATGAAATGATACTCCACTCGTCAACTTCAGATTGAAGGAAAAACTTCACGGTTTAGAATAGAAACATTCACAGACCTAGTAATTCGTCCAATTTAGAAAAAAAATCCAGCAATATTTTCTTTCTTTTCAAACTTTAATTTTGTAACTAATTCAGACAGACTACAGACAGACAGACAACTAGATTAAAAGATAGGTCAAATTTTCAAGAAATCGGTCAGCATCGGATCCTTCCTCAAAAATAATTTCTTAAAACTTCTCACATTTAATTCTGGGGCGTTTTTTCACCTATATGTACAGAGTTCATAAGTTACTTAAGTTTCACAAGTTAATTTAAGCACATAACGCAAAATGTAAAAAAGTAGTTGGACAAAAAGTGAAAAATATTTTTACAAAACTCCAAAAAAGTGAATAAGGTTTTTCTTCTTTCATTTACTAAGGATCTAACTATCCTTTGAGATTGATTTTAAAGTCTTCAATTCAAATGTGAAAAATATAGTTTCATTAAACTAATTAATAAATGCTTACAAAATTCCAAGTAGCTGATTAATACATGAATAAAAGATCATAAATACCTTTTTCTTTGTCTAAACTGTTTTTTCAGCCATTAGCACATTATTAATATTAAAAAATAAAACAAAATTATATGACTTTTTTCTCTTCCTAATTTCAAAAAATTTGTCTTTTACATCACTTACATTGTATAATTATACTATTTTCTATGTAAAGCAACGTGAATTTGAAAAAAACAACAACTTTTTTATAGCATTGAAAGTCTCAATATTTTTTCAAATTTTAAAGAGTTTTGTCTGTGTTGCTGTTGGGAATAATTAATAAAAATGCTCTAAGACTACATTTAAATTCGGAAATATATTCCTTTCTCAGTAAGTTTTTGAGAGTGAGTGAATGAATACATTAACGTCGCACTGTTCAGCTACACGAGTGCTTTTGGCGACGGTCCGCGTAATTTTGAACCATGGTCAAGTGACGTGGACGACACCTGAGCTGGCACCCTCCCCCTACAACACCACACCACACCAACGGGAGGACCTTTCAGCTCTCGACAGATTTAACGTCATCGCTGCCCTACACGGGGGTGTCTTTAGTTGAATGGCAGGGCGGCTCAAACAGTTTGCCGCCCCAGACAAAATGAAAATGCCGCCCCTCCACAACGTATAAAAATATTTTTAAAATATATTAATTGTTCATAAATACACACCTATAAAACTTGAATGTTCTTGCAAAAAAAAGTAACACAACAGTATACGTATATATATTATTAAAAACTTAACAAATAACATAAACAAAAAATTAGAAGTTTTTTTTCTGACTTTTACTGAAAACTTTCTGTTTAAATTCCTTCAAATCAATTTGTTCATCTTCTTTACTTCGATTGCCAATGTAGCTAAACCATTTAATCTATCTTGAAGAATTGTAGACCGAAAAAATTTTTTAATTAATTTTAATTTTTAGAAACCCCCTCTCTCGCTTGCTACGCTTATTGGCAAAGAAAGTAAAATTTTTAATGCGATGGCAAGTTTTGGCCCAAATTCAAAACTGAAATAAATTTTTAAAACTTCTATTTCTTTTTGCCAATAATGCTGAAACTGACATTATCTCATCTGCTAGATCAAGCGATTTATATCACTGATTTCCATCTGTCAACACCATTTCTCAATTTTACAGTTTTTAATTATTAAATTTTTAGGGGTACCTTTTAAATCATATATATTATATAAAAATTGAAAGCAATTACTATTAGTACTCATTAAATTAAATCTGCATTCCAAGGCATTAATTGCTTGGTTAATAGTAAAAAAATAAAACTCTATCTTGAATTTTAATTTAGGATCTTCCACCGGATCATCTCGTGCTTCGTAATCAAAATTAACATTTTTGCGACGAACTCTGTAACGTGGCTGCGTGACCTCAAAATTAGCAGGGATATCAATCTCGTCGGCCAGTTCTTTTGCATCACAGAGCAACTCAGCAAAAGCCCCACTCGATCGAAAAGATCATTAAAAACACAATTTCTTAAGAGTTCCATAGCGGATGGTAGATCGTAATCTTTTGTTTCCCAAAAGCTTGCTTATCATTTTATGCAATTTAAGATTTTATACCAAATAGTGATGGAGCATAAGAACTTAAATTGTTTAATACAATTTAATAATCTAGAGGCCTCATCTCTTATAGAGTTGTCAATTTCAGCATTATTATAAACACTAAACAGAGCATCATAAATGCCTCCTAATTGATACATTAAGGGTTTAATAGCCTCTATTCGGCTTTCCCAACGAGTTGTACTTAGAGGTTTTAAAGTTATACCTTTATATATTTTAATAATATGGCCCAACAAAAAGTTGATGATGAAAAATAAATAAATTTTTGAACTATATTAAAAAAATTACAGGCTTGATGCTTTTGCCATGTCATTAATGGCCAAATTTAAGGAATGGCTACTACATGGTACATAGATTGTTCGGGGATTTAACGTCCTAATTTTAGATTGTACCCCTGATTTCTCACCTCTCATGTTGGCTCCGTTATCATAGGCCTGCCCACGCATATCTAGCAAATTTAACCCCAATTTTTTAAGTTTCTCAACTATTAAATTTGAAAGTTCTTTTCCAGTCGATCTTTCAACTGGAAGGAAACCTAAAAAGCTCTCATTAATTTTAACGTTAACTTCATTAGAATTAAATTTTTCAATACATACACACACACACAATATCTTACCAAAAAGGTCATTTGCTCGATCTTACTAGCATCAGGTGCAATCTAAAATTATCGAATACTTGGCTTGCTTAATTTTATGAACAATTTGTAGTTTAATGTTCTCATGTAAAAGTGAAATTATTTCGTTCTGAATATTTTTCCCTAGATAATGTACTTTAGTTTCTTGATTTTTTAGCACTCTTCGAACATGTTCCTCCATTATTGGATCAAATTTAGCAAGTAGTTGAATTATTTGCAAAAAATTACCATTACCGGAATCGTATAGTCTATCACTCTTTCCACTTCGGGCTAAACAATTTTGGGCAAGCATTTTTAATGTTGCTACAATGCGTTGAAGCACCTCGCACCAATAATTAGTCTTTGCGAGTCGCTGTCAATTGTTTTACAGCATTGTAATCACTGACTAAATTCAATCCAAGACTTTTGGCTTTGACTATGGTTCTTGGATGTTTCGTGTTCTTTTCGTTACAAATTTTACAAGCAATGGTCGACTTTTCAATTCAGTCTAAAACAAAATAATTATGTTCCACGTTTCCAAAGTGTAAATAATAATATTTTATAAGATAATTTCATCCAAATTTTTTCGTAACAACAAAAAAAAAGCATTTTTTAAATTTGATCCAAATGCCGCCCCGGACATGGGCCCGGTTTGTCCGGCCCTAGAGCCGCCCCTGTACTGGGCTCGAACTCGTGACAAGGCAAGCCACGACCCGATACCTATAGCACTCGGCTATCACGGCCACTGTTGTGTCTGTCGAAGGCAGATGTGGTGAATGTCACCCTGGACCATTTTGCCTTCTCTTAACAAAGTGTCAAAAACTCAGGGAGTTTTAATATTCTAAAATTTGTACAAAATTATAGTTTAAGTTTTCTGTTGTGCCATCATGTTTTGTAATAATGATTGAATAAACAACTGATGCATCCTTATTTGTCTCATCTTTGAGCCTGAGATATCACACAGACATTGCAATCTGAATTATTCGAATATTATGAGTTAATTATTGAATTTAAAAGTTATGAATAATATATATATTTTTTATTTCAGTTTCTTTTATTTTCTCAGAAAATGAATTAATTACTTCATTTTGAAGGTTAGCAGCTAAGTAATGATGATGAATTTTCTTCTTGTTTTCACTTTTATAAAATATTATTTAATTCTCGCGTGGAATTTTGCAATCTTTTCAAATAATTATAAAATAATTTCTTTGCTTTCCATGAAAAAAAAAAGAATACTTATTTCAAGAAAAGCATAGTTTTGTTTGTACATATACCGTAATTTTTTTTTTCTCATACATTTCTAATTCGTTGAGTTTTAAGAAAGGAAACTAAGCACATTTATTATTTTTTAACGATTTTCCTTTTTTAGTGGCCCTCATATGAGCGATACAATCGTTCTGAATAGACCTCCTTAACATTAAAAAGTAAATATACAGAAAAATTGTCTCTGGTTTGTTTTCAACTATATTGCCAATCCTCATAAAAATTATTCTTCAATTCCTACTATTAGCTCATACACTCTTTCTATTTATTTATTTTTTTATCTTGGTGGAATTTTCAACCGTTAGTAAAATACATTTTAAAGCGCTCAATTGACCTGAAATTTTATATACATGATTATTTTGGATATGGCAATACAATAATTTAATTATAATTAATAAAAATTAATTCAAAGAATGACAAATACAGCCACGTTGGCATTATTTTTGGCGACTTGTGTTAAAACTTGAAAAGGTTTTTTTCTCACGTCTTAAAGCATTCAGTTGAACTGAAATTTTATATACACAATTGTGTTTTGGAAAACACAATACGATACTTTAATGATAATTAATACAAATTAATTACCGCTTAATGTCGTGATTCTGTTGTCCTATGTATATACATATTTATATTAATTGTAACTATTTAATAAAAAGTAGCTAAAAAATAAAATTTTGCTTTGTTGATCTAAGTAGGATTTTTTTTTTATATTACTTTAAAAAGTACATTGCTTGCATTTTTGAATGAGCATTATAACGAAGAAGATATATTAATTAGTTTATTTAATTGTAACCATAATTTTGAAGCGATATAGCAAAATATTGTTTTGTTATAATTTGTGCAAATGAGTTTTGAAAAGCAATTCATTCTTCTAATGGATAGAATTAAATGGAAAAATTTCAGGTTTTCTGATTTGTGTTTACCTTACTCTATGGTCTAAATTCATTATGAAGGTTATATTATAAATGCAATTACGTATTTTTTGAGTACATAGCTGCCATTAGTCTTCTACTTGTTGTTCTGCTTGTAAAATTTAGATAAAACTTCAAATTTCGTAATCGGGCACATATATGTTAAATATTAAAATTCCTCAAAAGTTTTTTTTAAATGAAAAATTTCTTATATTGCATATGTACTTTTATATCAAGTGTAATCTGTTCAGTATGTGAATTGTTATGTTGACAAATATATAGTTTTAAAAAGGAAGTTTCTGTGTAAAAGCAAAAATCAACAACTGCGAAGTGCATGAGCTGATTGACTGGAAACACGTGATTGTAGTTACCATGTGACTCTGACGTCACATTGTGACGTCTCTCGCGTCCTTCTGCTAACATAACTCCTATGTTCTTTGACGGCCACGATTAATGGCAAAACTTTTCCAACCCAATACCAAGAAGAGAAACGGATCAAATATGTAAATGAGATATACTTTAAAAGGATAGAAGCTTTGATGATAAGATCAATAGCGTGGCAAGTTTAGAGATAGTTCAGTGTGGAATCATTCTGATCAATATAGCGCGGCAAGTTTAAAGACAGCTTAGTGTGGAATCTTGCAGATCAAGAGTTAGCAGTCCGATAGTTTTGGAAGGAATAGAAGTCCTATATAAAAGAAGTTGGAAACGTCGTATATAAAGTGAATTTATAGATACTCTCTTTTAGGTGAAGGAAGGAGATCTGCAAAAGGTAATATTTGATATAGGTAGTTAGTTGAATCGGATTATTTATCATAATTAAGATTAAAGGATCTAGTTGCGTGATCTGACTCAAATACAAGGTTTATTGGGTGTTAACTCTCACTTTAAATAAAGTTGTCAAATTAGAATTAAGTAATATAAGTTATTCTTAATAAAAGTTGTATTAAGAACTACTATGTCTCATCATTTTGATAATCCCACACCTCTAGCTTACGCGGAACCGAACGACATAGTCATCACAGGATGGCTATGTCGCAATGGCGCCCGAACGTGTATAATTCTGGGTTAGGTAATGTAGGTGGAAGTACTGTTCTACCTGAAATGTACTTTTCAGGGTCAGAGAACATTGCAGAGTTTATCGAGTCTATTGAGAATAACATACAGTTACTTGAAATCCCAAGTAATCTGTCATGTGCTTACTTAAAAAGTCATCTCAGGGGAAGGGCTCAAGATTGGTATTCGATATTTGGTTCGTTGTTAGTGCAAAATACAGCCACGGATTTCGCGCACCCTCAAGGCTGAATTAGCGAAGCTTTTCCCGCAGTCAATAAGAAAGAATTGCAAACGCAATTCTACGCGTCCCAGCAGGGGAGAAATCAGGAACCATCTGATTTTGTGTATCAATTATTAAAAATAGAGAGAAGTTTAGAATTAGGAATGTCCCAAGCAGAGTTAGTGGATCATATTTTAGTTCGACTCGAACCACAGATCCAAGATTATGTGGAAGTGAGAAATCCACAAAACACGATACAACTTTTGGAAGTCTTAGCTAAATTCGAAGAGAGATATTCTTGCAAATTAAAAAGGGTTATCAGAACGATAATATAGAAAGACGAGGTCAAAATGCGCATAGGATGCCTAATTTTGAAGCTAATGGTAGAAACTGGAGGAATTCGGGAAATAGGAAGTAGACCAAATAACAGTAGAAATGATTTTACGAGAATAGCCGTCAAAGTAATAGAGGGTTCGAGAGGAATAGGTTTCAGAACAATGATCAGAGATTAAACAACAGGGTTACCTTTTCCCGAAATGAGCGAAATGATAATTTTAATAGAGGAGACCGTAGAAATAGGGGTTCGAGGAAATTTCAATCGAGGCGATAGGACGCAAAGGGGACGATTAAATATTGAAGGTTAATGATCAACCCCTCAAGGGGTGTCGACAAGAGAAAACAATTAGACCTTTCTCCGATATGTATATCACCCGTAGAATTTCCCCCACGTTCCTATTTTATTAAATAACACATTTTTGAAAGCGCATGGGACACCGGAGCAGATAAATCATTTATATCGGAAGAAGTATAAGAAAATATTTTTCTATAAGCAATTTAAAAAAATCGTGAGCCCAGGTAATAACAGCACAGGGTGCGAAATGCCAAAACATGGGGATTGTAGAATTGAATATTCGCATCAGACAATTCGAAAGAAATTGGCTTCATGTGCTGACAGATTTAGAATACCCATGTATTCTAGGTATCGATTTCATAAGTGGGTCAAGAATCGTATTAGACTTTGATCAGAAATCGTTGAAAATTCAAAATTCACTGGTTGAAGATAATAAGGTAAATAAAGGGAATTTACACGTTAATGGGTCAGAAATGAAGTTAAATATGGTGGCTAATGTTTTACCGAAAAAACATAGGAAAAGTATAATTGGAGATAAAATTAATTGTGCCATAATCAAGGATTTAGTACTTACTTCGCGAGAACAATTAATAACAGAACAGAAAAATGACCCAGAATTAGGTCATATCTATAGATATTTAGAAAACCCGGAAGATAACTCGGTTAATGCAACGATATGTGAGAATTGGTCCCACGATTTCCGTTTAATTGAAGGATTGTTATTTTATGCGAAACACGCAACGTCATTAGGTGAAATGCGTGTATACATTCCAAAAATCTTAGGAATGAAATAATGAGAGAATTTTCATGACAAGCCAATTGCGGGACACTTAGGCAGATTTAAAACGTATCATAAAAATTGGGACGTTTGTTTTTTCCCCGTACATGAGAAAATTCATTGATCAATATTTTCCCTACATGCCATATGTGCCAAGTTAATAACTAAAAAAACGCGTTACCAGCTGGTCGATTAAATCCAATTATATCGAATTATCCGAATGAATGTGACGTTAGATTTATTAGGCCCGTATCCTATATCGAGAATAAGACGTAACCGCTATATTTTAGAAATTAACCGATCATTTCAGCAAATGGGCTGAAATTATACCTCTTAAAAGGCCTCATCTCGTATAATAGCGGATATTTTTTTTGATAACTTTATATCGCGTTATGGAGCTCCAATAAAATTAATAAGTGATAATGGTCCCCAATTTATATCCGAGATTTTGAGCACTTAAGTGAAAGATTAGGCATAAGGCAGGGAAAAACTGTGCATTATCGACCACAAGCAAATCGGACTGAAAGAGTTAATCGAGATATAGTGCAAAATGATTGCAAATTATGTTAATGATCAACACGATACTTGGGATCAATTTACGTGAGTTTGCTTACGCTATTCGTACGGCGGTGAATGAAAAAAGGGGAAAAACACCTGCTGAATTATTTTTAGGTCAAAATGATTACACCATTTCTAAAACTAGTTATGATATCGGATAGTTCAAAATTCAAAATTCAAAATATAGAAAAAAGTTTTTAAGGAAGCTAGACTAAGTACGAAAATTAAAAACAGGAAAGGAGGAAAAATATTATAATAGACGTAGAAAAGACATAAAAAATAAAGGTAAATGATTGGGTCTTATTAGAAACACACCCTGTAAGTTCAGCAGCTAACAAAGTATGTGCTAAATTTAAACAAAAATTTGAGGGACCTTATAGAGTAATAGAAGTTAAAAACAACAATAATATTGTAATATGGAAATCAGGAAAAAAGATTAACAGTTAACGTAGATCAAATAAGAATATATCGTCATAGGAAATGTGACGAGGTCGAATTAGGAACAGGTATCCCAAATAGTATAAGATCAAGTCAGGAAACTCGTACTTCGGAAAAAGTACATCAAAGATTAAATGAGTCACAATATGGGAAAGAAAAATCTGCGGTGAAACGTGTTAGAGGAAAAAAGGGATTGGTAACCAATCAAATCAATATAAAAAATACAGAGAGGACCCATAAAACAAATCACTGGTCAGGATCACTTCCTAGTTCATTTGGGAATGAAAATAAAAGCAAAAGGATAAGGAATAATAGGGGTATTAAAAGATCAGTGTGTCAGGGGCAAGGGACCAAAAAAGAAAGTGGCAAAAAAAGGGGAACCAATAATATTAATAAAAGAACGTTGTCATCCAGTACTATTTCTAGAGATAGAAAAAAAAGCAGAAGAGAATCAACTGAAGTTCCATATGAAAAGAACTACAACTTAAGGCCACGACGGAGAACAGAAGAACCCCGACCAGCCAAGGAGACAATAGGGAAGTCAAGGAAGGGACGACAAGGAGATTACAAGCCCTACAACAAGCAAAACAAGAAATTCCAGTACAACCGAGGAAAGAAGAGTGGTAGCACCTCATCGTTGGATGTTATGGTTGGAGAACCCATATAAAATCAGGTTGTATTGTTTCATTTTTATGATCTTCCAACAAGGGTCGGATGAAAATTTTTGCAAAGAAGGAAGTCTCGGGCGGTGCTTAAAAGTTATAAGCGTCAAACACTACAATGAGTGTTTATTTAATTTTGGAACTTTGACTTGTTAAAATTTTTTTTTGGAGAAAACATTTGTAATCACACATTTGTTTGTTCGATGATGACTTCGTGAGATGCGAAAAATTTCCTTTTGGGTTTTTTGTTATAATAGTTTATTGAAAAATGTTTGTAATTGTATAATATGTGTATATATATATGTTGTTGTATTGTTACGTATTATGAGGCATCTGGTTCAGGGAAACGCGGCGTAGTCAGGGCATAACAATAATAATTACCGATGCGCGGCTCGTTGGGAGTTTTTGGAACCAGATGTGGGATGGAGATGAAAAAATTTTTTGTGATATATAAATAATATATAATAATTGTGAAATTGATTGATATTATGGAAATAGAGACTCAAAGTTTTCATTTCAGGGAGACTGACCCTGAAAAAACCTGAAAATTATGAAAATTATAGTTTAACAAGAAAGGGAGCGGAAGTTCCAGCTCCATATGCAGTGTTAGATGCAAAGATTGGGCTGCGCACCCAGAATATTTTTTAGAAAATTTAAGTGTAAGTTATTTTAAGTAATTGGATGTTAAAAGTGAGAGGGCATAAATTAAACAGTAATTATTAATGTTGGCCCAGTTATTGGAGTAAAATTTATGTCACTTGAATATTAAATTTAATTTTAAGATGAGTAATAAAAATTAAAGTCAAGATAAAATATTGGAAATTATAAAAGTTAAAATGAGGATTTAAGATTTAAAATTTAAATAAAACTCAGAAAGCGAAGAAATTTAGAAATAGAGATTTAGACACGTAATTTATTAAAGGGGATTGAGAACCCTTAAGTAAATCACGTTTTTCTTCTGGGGGGTTGTGACGTCTCTCGGGCCTTCTGCTAACATAACTCCTATGTGCTTTGACGGCCACGATTAATGGCAAAAAATTTTCCAACCCAATACCAAGAAGAGAAACGGATCAAATATGTAAATGAGATATACTTTAAAGGATAGAAGCTTTGATGATAAGATCAATAGCGTGGCAAGTTTAGAGATAGGTCAGTGTGGAATCATTCTGATCAATATAGCGCGGCAAGTTTAAAGACAGCTTTAGTGTGGAATCTTGCAGATCAGAGTTAGCAGTCCGATAGTTTTAGAAGGAATAGAAGTCCTATATAAAAAGTTGGAATCGTCGTATATAAAGTGAATTTATAGATATCTCTTTAGGTGAAGGAAGGAGATCTGCAAAAGGTAATATTTGGGTATAGGTAGTTAGTTGAATCGGATTATTTATCATAATTAAGATTAAAAGGATCTAGTTGCGTGATCTGACTCAAATACAAGGTTTAATTGGTTAACCCCACTTTAAATAAAGTTGTCAAATTAGAATTAAGTAATATAAGTTATTCTTAATAAAAGTTGTATTAAGAACTACTATGTCTCATCATTTTGATAATCCCACACCCCCTAGCTTACGGGAACCGGGAAAGACATAGTCATCACAGGATGGCTATGTCGCAACATGAGTTAAAATTCTTGTCGAAAATCAATATTACAGTATTACAATCGTATAATGACTTCTATGGTATTTATATAGTGTTGTAATTTTCCGGGATTGTTTATAGCAAATAAAAACAAATTTTGCAACACGAATAAAGATTTTTAAGGACCAGCAGAAGTTGTCAACAGCAAAACCTGCTTTCCATAATACAGTAGTACCAGCAGTCAGTTTATGGAAGACTTTCAAGTTCCTTTAGGTTTAATGGATCAGATGTGATCGCTGGGGGAAAAGATCCCGGGATAACGATGGCTTGAGAAGCATCTGGGTATATTGTACGTCACGTGCAATCGGGCTTTAGACTGCTGGTAAATGTCACTGGATATTATTTGAAGAAAAGTTAGTATTACCCCACTCACAATACATCATGCTTATGTAGTTAGTTGATTAATGCCACACACATTCACACCAAGGCAGTAAGCGTCAAGCGTTGAGTGTCTAGCCAATCTGGGACTTCATTTCGCCCGAAATGAAGTCTCTCATTGGCTAGACGAGGTAGAGGATAGCATCCCAAACCATGCTAACGCACGAAATGGCATTCTACAACTGCAATCGAATAAAATTTGCTACCACACACATCGAACATTCTAAACATACTTGTCGGAGAATACAACTTCGTGATATTTCGTCATGCATGTAGGTCTAGCCCTATATTACTGCAAACAAAAGCGTCGGCACTGTTTAGTCAATGGCAGTTGGGTGACATTAGCAGAGGTGTAAAGTACACCCCAACCCCCGCATTGCGGAGGGGACCCAGGGATTCTAGTGGGCCCAAAGTGTGACTGACTCCAAGTACGTATTTGGGTTTGGGGCCTAAAACTTGACTTTGCAGAGTGGCCCTAATGTTCTCCGTTACGCCACTGGACATTAGAGCAAGACGTTGTTACTCGCTGGTCAATACAAGAGTATTCAGGACGTCCTGATACTTGATATGTCACAACAGCTTGTGGGTAGTGGACTCCAGAGCCTTAACCCTGCATGTTTATATCTCACTGGCACATTCGAATATGGTTACATTTCTACTTCCAACCAACTTCATTATCCACAGTTGATGTACCGTGAATGCGCGTTGGTTGTTGTTCATTGCGACATAATGAAAGATCAACCTGCCTTTATGAAGGCCGTGAAGTTTTCCTTTTACCTCTCGTAAGTCAGTCTGTTGGAACTGCCTCTGTTGCAGTTGAGCATCTGTACCAGTGCGATCCTAAAACAGCTCCCCTAGTTGATCTTCCTAAATACAATGGTGCGACTATTGTGAGGAATATGGCTCTTTTTTTTCTTAATCTCGTATTCACTTTGTGACAACTCGTTTTGGGTTATTTATACAACTCAGTGAGCTGCGTCTACCTTGTGGTTTGTATTTTTTTTCTCTGCCTGTTCCTTCCAGTTACTGTTGTATTTGCACTGTCCCGAAGTTTATTTACAAAATTCACAACAATAATTAGATATTCCAACTTTAATTTTAAATTACTGTGAATAATCTCTAAGCCCACTAAGAATTTTTTCAGCGATGTTTCCAATCTTTGCAATGGTTAATTAGTATTGAATTCCTTATTGCCTTCTTAAATGAATAATTTAAGATTATGTGCCAAATATCGTTGTGTGTGTGTATACATATTAAGAGTTTTATTATGTATTTTCGTTTATTGAAGCAGATGTGAAATAGTTAACACTTTTCAGATTATTTATATTCTTGAATTATCATTAAAATTTTTTTTAAAAAAAATATTGTTGGCAACGAATATTTGGGCGCAAAGTTTTATGAGCCTCACGAAGAAAAAATCGATATTCGATAATAATAATAATTTCAATATAATTGCTATCGAAATAATCGAGGATCGAAAATATGATTAGTGAGCTCCACATTCTAAATATGTATAATTTCATGGCTTACTGATATTCTCCTTCGGAATAGTTTTTCAGGAGCTCTTTCTTTCTTTATTTTAAGATTTCGAACTCTGAATTTATTATTGTTCAATAAAAAATAAATCCAAAATCAGAGACAGAAACAATGTTTGAAGAATTAATTAAATCTTAATATAAGGAATCTGTGCATTTCAACCGTATTATTCGTTTTGTAAATCTCAATTATTTTTACCTTAATAATTGATCTACGCTATAGGGTGAATGCTGTATAACGAATGTATCGATTACCATTTTGTATTACATTACAGTTCATGAGTAGATGACGGCATTAGTGAGAGAGAAAGAAGAGTCAGTTGATGGCAATGTGAATTTTGCAGGTTGCTGAGAAGTCAGTGCATACGACGCCGACATACGAGGAAGCACTATGCTGACGCGCTAGTGCGTCAGTGCAACATTTCCCTAGATAAGGTTATACCAGCACCCCCTAGATGTCTAGGAGGTGCTGGTCAGCGGCAGGGAATGTGTTAATGTGGTTAAGAATTTCTGAAAAAGGCGCATTCATTTCTTTCAAAAAGGAAAACAATAATAAAACAGAAACCACATGCAAATGTAAAAGGTTACATCATTTGCCGAAACACATCAAGAAACCACGTGTATGATTACATAAAATAACAGCGTTAGGTAACCAGAATTTGGACCACTTTCTTAGCGATTTCTACCTGTGATATAGACATTTTGACATATCTTAATATAAGGAATGTTTGAAGCCGTATTATTCGGATTTGAAGTCATTTATAATTCTTAATAACTTTATTAAGGTTAGTTAAATGCTTATGTATAACGAATTATCGATTACCGTTTTATAACATTAACAGTTCGAGTAGATATGGCATAGCGAGAAGATATCTTGATGGATTATTTCAGTTCCAGCTGAGAAGTCAGTGCATTCAGACGCCGAATCAGAATATGCTGAGCGCTAGTCGTCAGCAACACTTCCTAAAGTAGTATACCAGCACCCAGATTTGTGATTAGGTGCCGTCAATTACATGTAATTGTTTAATGTAGTTAAATTTCTAAAAGGCCATTCTTTCTTAAAATGAAAAAATAAAAGGTACTATTGCAAATGTAAAGGTTACTCATTTCTTGAAACGGTTGAAAAGATTCCACGTGTAGTTACCAAAAATACAGGTTAGGTATTAGAATTTGGACCCTTTAGCTATTTCTACCATTATAGTTGTGAAATGGGTACTGGAATTTAGTATTACACAGTTTGTAATGTTTTGAAACATTTCTTTACTGAAGTTAAAATATTAATAAAATGTGCCATATGATCTGAATGAGCTATTTAATCAAACAAGGAAAGTGTGGATAGTTTTGTTTTTAAAACTTAGTCCGTATAAGATTTTATGTGAATTCCTCAAGACGAACTTGGAAGACCAATTAGACCAATTTTACGGTTTTATGGAAATAACGCAGTGCTTCTCAAGCTTTCAATATTTGCGACCCAAGATTCAATCATAATTTTTATCGCCCCCCCTCCATACAATAACAATGCATTGAATTCCATAACACTATACTTTGACGTTAAAGTTACAACACGACTTTAATCTCTTAAGTTTCACCGGCGTATATAAACGTCTCTTTCAGCCAAAGCATCAACTGTCTCGGCACTATATATACGTCTTTCCGATTATAAGTTACGTGATTCGTTCCCAAATGCCACCGTTTTGCACGTTTGCGCGCATATGTGATGTATTGGGAGGGGACGAGAAAGGGAATAACTAAACAAATACTCTGAAATAAGTAAATCCTTCACAAACACTGTCAAGATTATTTTATTGCATTCCAAAACCTTCCGAATAATTTTATGGATAGGAGTGTTCAGAAAAGATTGTATTTTGAAAAGACGTATATATATGTCAGGGCAATTTACGCACTGGCTGAGCGAGATATTTATATACGCCAGTGACAATTAAGAGGTTAAAGTCGTATGGTAGTTAAGCATCAAAGTATCGTATTTTCGAATTCAAAACATTGTTATTGAATGGAGGGGGCGATGAGAATTTATGATTGAATATTGGATCCAAGTTTTGAAAGTTTGAGAAGCGCAGATGTACAGTGTAAGAGTGAACGAACTCTTTCCAATGTCAGGGGTATATCCAGCGTTCTAGAGGCAGAACTCCGTACAGCGTCAGGGTTATGTCCAGCGGGCTGAAGGCAGAACTCTGTTCTTCCTCAGAGGTATAATCATTTTCCGGGTGGGAGTACTCTGTCCTGCGTCAGGGTTGTCCAGTGGCCTGGACCCCTCAGGGGCTCACCCTCTTTAGGTGAGTACGGGTGTCACAATCCCTAGGTGCGCTGGTGATCTTTTCCTTTTCCCAAGGGGTTTATTGTCTATGGTAAAACCCCCTTAATTTTCGGCATTTTTGAAGTTTGAGAGAATTTACCCGTGCGTATCTCGCCAATTTCTGTTCCTTTTCCGATCCTCTATCCCATTTTTTCTATTTAAAATTTCTTGTTAACGACGAAATACCTAAAAGTTTATGGAATATATCAAATACATTCTCTTTTCTAACGTAGCTTAAATCTTCCTTGATACTTTTCTCTTTGAAACATGCTGTTTAGAAAAAAAAATTAATCGTATTATTTGAAAAGAAACTTTTATGATAAAGACAATAAGAGGAAGAAATTCCGGAAAAGGGGAATTTAATTGATATAAATGTAGGAATCCTCACACATATTCGCTTACAAGCCCAGAAGTGCTGGCTTCTAAGAAGGAAAATAAAAGTCACAATTTTCATTGCAATAAAGTTATAACCATGGAAAAGTCTCATGCAACACCAAGCTACACGGAAAGGATCTCGTCGGAGACCCGTCTAACTGGGTAAACAGGTGGAAGAAACTTCAAAAGTAAATTTTTAATAACATTGTTTTAGAGAAATCACAGATGCACCAGGAAGTGCTGACACTGAGAGTACAAGGGAAACTTCCAAGGCAAAAAGCTACACACTTTGAGAAGCCAATGCAATGCCATGCCACGCCGATAATGCATATGTAAACATTTGAAAAATTATTTGCTGCTGGAGTAACACACGTAAGTTAAAAATACAAATTCTCGCATTTAAAAAATTTCATTTGTAGAACTTATTTCATGGTTATAATATTGCTGTATTTTTGTTACATAAATTTAACTAAATATTAATGTAAGAAGCTCACACTAAAGTGTGGCGGAGAAAAATGAGAAATAAGAAAAGTTGTAAGATTTCTCAAAATTTTTCCGCCGAACAGATTTAAGGTTCAATTTCTTCTTCAAAGTGCTGATTCAGTTAAATAGTTTATAATAAACACAAGTATATCCGAAAAAAAACTAAAAGAAGATAAATAAATTCCCATTTTTAAGTATGCGTTAGCCTCGAAATTCAAGATATCGGAATAATCATGCTGGTAGGCTACGAAATGATGTAAACTAATTAGTTTTTATTTAAAAGAGCGATGTTCGATAGATAGAAACTGATTAGGAAAAATAGGAATCTTTCCTACGACAAGCAACCAAATATCTCCTTTAACTGACGTGTGTGCTTCACTGTTTTTATCGTTACACTCTTATCCTTCAGCTGGGAAACATTTTTCCTTTTAAAAATTCGGTGTAAATGAGAACAATATGCAAACGTGCTCTCTGTTACAATATATGTCGCGTGGCCGTGTAAGAACTCTGTCCAGCATCGGAGTATGTCCAGAGGCCTGGAGGCAGAATTCTGTCCTGCATCAGGGTATTTCCAGTGGTCTGGAGGAAGAACTCTGTCCTGCGTCAGGGTATGTCCAGTGTCCGGTGGCAGAACTCTGTCCAGCGTCAGGGGTATGTCCAGTGTCCAGGTGGAAGAATTCTGTCTAGCCTCAGAGGTAGCAGTGTCAAGTGGCGAAACGTCCATCGTCAGAGGTATGTCCAGTGGCCGGTTGGCTGAATTGTGTCCTGCGTCAGAGGCATGTCCAGTGGCCGTGTGGCTGAACTCTGTCCTGCGTCAGGGGCATGTCCAGGGCCGGCTGGCAGAACTCTCTTCTGCGTCAGAGGCATGTCAATTGGCCAGTCCTGAACTTTGCCCTGTTCCAGGGGCATTAGCAGTGACCGGTTGGCAGAACTCTGCCCTGCTTCAGTTGCATGTTCGGTGGCCACGTGGGATAACTCTGTCCAGCGTCAGGGGTATGTCCAGTGGCTGGGTGGCAGACGTGTAAAGAAATCTCTCGACCTCCGGGTCAAATTGTTGCTGACATAACGACTGCAATATGCAATTGTTTGCCTCGAATTTCTTGAAAGGAAAAATGTTCCCGACCTGTAATCGACATGTAATATAATTTATTAATAAGAGTCCATTTAGTTCAAAATGTTGATGAGGCTTTACCTAATGCGTTTTGTGCTAATGCTTTTGCAGGGTGAGGCAAATTTTTTTTATTCAATGCCATAATTCCATCAGTAAGTAGATTAGGGAAAATTGTTCCCATTGCAAGGACAGAAAACGCAGCTATTTTTTTTCTAAAATGGCAGAACAGCGCATTCAAGATCCTAGTTACTGGTTTCTATTTTAGATAATTCTTCGTATAGCCTTCGCCACAACGCCGAAAATAAATGGAAGATTCTTAAATTGGCAAAAATTGTTATTTTAGAAGAAAGTACAATAATTTTTATCAGACTTAGAATGCAGTTTACAGGTTGTTCAGATAACTAATTGGCTTAAACTTATCATATGGATTCAAGCTGTTTGTTTTTGGTGGTGACAGGAGACAGATTTTACCCTTGTTGAAGTACATGCGAACCGATCAACTATTGTTGAAATTTGCTTGAAAAATTCTCTTCTTTTTAGCTCATTTAAGCAAGTTTAACTAATTAGGAATATGAGAACATAACCCCATGGACCAAGATTTTTCAAATTGGACTTTACATCTTTGTAACGCAACTTTGAATAATGGAGCAGAAGATATCGTAGAAATTGCTGAAGAATGCATTGCGACGGAGTCCATTGTTGGAAGAATTTTTGGTTCATCTGTTTTTGATATGGAAAATCTTTCAATGAAGGCTATTTTATAACCCAAGAATGCATATTCTGAAAAATCAACTAACAAGTTTATCAAAACTTCCAGGCCCAGAATATGACATACTTCAGAGCAGTGTGAAGATCAAGAAGAAAAGTAAAATTTTCAACTGGATTTCTTTAATTTACTAACTCTTTCCGGAATGCCATCGTATGTACTTAACATGGAAATAGGAGTACATTTTTATGTGGTTCAAGAATTTGTATTCTTTATAGGACTGTAATACCACGCGTTTGATTATTCGAAACTGATGCCCAACGTAATAGAGGCCTAAATTTGGACTGGACATATAAAAGGTTCAAATGCTTTTTTCCCATGAGCTACATTTTGCCTCTTTGACAGCAATCTACCTTTTCTTCTTCAAAGGGGTCAGTTTCAATTTCGACTTTGTTTCGCTATGATTATATACAATCCTCTAGGACAAAGCCTTCAAATGTAGAGATATATTTGTCTCAGCCGGTATTTTTACATGGCATGTTTAATGTTGCTTTTTAATCGAGAGCAACATCGATGCATTCCGTTCGGGTTATGGTAAATGACACAAATAAACAGGGAAAAGTAAATCGCTGAAATACAGTTCTTACAAAAATGTTGCATTCCGTAAGTTTTACTTTGAAATTTTATTATTTGCAAGAATGTTTTCCTATGCATGCCATACATTTAGGATGTGCTGTGAATATTCTTCAGTTTAAATTGATGGCAGTAACATTTTTAGAGATTCAGGAAAAACTACAGGTGATAAAAATTGATTTTTTTAGCTTAAGTGATGTGATGGTAACCTTAAAATCTTAAAAATTAAATGAGTTTATTAAAAAGGATCCATACAAATTTTTAATATTGTAATACAAGTGTATACTTAATCAAACATTAAAATAGTTCTTTTATGTAAACATTTTTATTACACAATGTGGAGTGACAAGTGGAACAGAGTCCTCGGCCCTCACTCTGAGAAACTGTGCTTTAAATATAATATTTAATGCACAGGCTAATGGTTCCACAATATTAATGTTCAGCATTTCAGGAGTTTGAGACAAGTTGACCCCTACGAATCTCGCCAAATTCTGTGAGGTCATTATTTCTAGTTAAAATTTCTTGTTAACGGCGAAATACCTAAGTATTTGCAGTATAAATTATTATAAATATTGATACATTCTCTTCTATCATTGCTTATGTCTTCCATGATACTTCTCTCTTTGAAGTATTGTATTTACAAAAAAATTAATCTTAGTATTTGAAAAAAATTTTCCAGACAAAGAATAGAAGTGGAAAAAGGAAATTCTCAAAAAGGGAATTCAAATGACATAAATGTAGAAATCCCTCACTTCACACATACACACACACAGCAGTGCTGGCTCTTGAGAAAGAAAGAGAAAAATGGAAAATTTACATAGGGATATAGTTATACCCATGGATATGGTCCATGCAACACCGGGCTAAGTGGAGAGAATACAGACCCGCCGGATGGGACAAAGAGGTCGAGAAAACTTCGAACTATAGAATTTGAATGACATTAATATAGAAATCGCACATACAACACTAATAGAGGGAGGGAAACTTCCAAGGAGAAAGCTAGACAGACCATGCAACACGGGACATGCAGCTAGTATAAATATTTAAAAAATTATTTGCTGCTGGTGTAACGACATGTAGTTAAAAAAACGAATTCTCCTATTTAGAAAATTTTATTTGTGCAACTGATTTCTTTTTTTATGATATTGCTATGTTTTTATTAATAAGTTTAACTAAATATTAATGTAAGAATCCCACACTAAAGTTTGGTAAAAAAAAGGATAAATAAGGAAAAATGTGAGTTTGTTTAAAATATTCTCCCCAAAACATATTTGGGAATTCATTCCCTTCTTCAAACTGCTAAATAGTTCAAGTTAGAAAAGCTATGTTCGCAAACAGGAATTGATTAAGGATAAATAAGAATCTTTCCTACGACCAACGAGAATCCTTCCAAATAAAGTGTATGAGTTATTGTTTTTATCATTACACTCTTATCCCACAGCTGGGGAACATTTTACCTTCCTGTGAAATTCGGGGTAAACGATAGCAAATTACAACCATGCTCTCAGCTACAATATATTTCGAGTAGCCCGCTGGCAGAACTCTGTCCTGTGTCAGGGGCATGTCCAGTGGCTTGTGGAAGAACCCTGCCTTGTGTCAAAGTCATGCCCAGTTAGAGGTTGGCAGAACACTGCCTTGCGTCAGGGGCATGTCCAATGGCCGAGTATCATTTGTGGGTGTATCCAGTGGGCGGGGACAGAACTCTGTCCTGTTTCAGGGGTATGTCTAGTTCCCGGGTGGCAGAACTCTGTCCTGTTTCAAGGGTGTCTCCAACGGCCGGGTGGCATAACTCTATCCTGCGTCAGGGGTATGTCCAGGGGACGGTTGAAAGAAATCTGCCCTGGTTAGGGGTATGTTCATTGGATGGGTGGTAAAACTCTATCCTGCGTCAGGGGTATGTCCAGTGGCCGAGTGGCAGAATGGACTATTACGCAGGAGCATTGGATGGTATGTACAGGTACAGATGTCCATGCAGCTTCAATACGATGCCACAGCTCATCAACCGTAGTGACTGCCGTGTGATGACGAGCCAGTTGCTCGGCATCCATGGGCTAGACATTTTCTATTGTTGAGACATTATCCTGCTGAAATGTAGGGTTTCACAGGGTTTCACGGGGCGTAACACACCAAGAAATGTAACGTGCACTGTTCAAAGTGCCGTCAATGCGAACAATAGGTGTTAAGTAATTAAACATTGAAACAGAAATTAAGTAAAGAAATTAAAAGTGCCATTGTCTCGTTCCATTCGTTTATTTATTCTTTTGTAAACAAAATTATTACCCTGCACAAAATACATAATAATTTTTATAAGAATGAAAATTAATACTTACTATCAAAAATAAATTAAACTACAAGATGACGTCATGTTTTGGGATTTTTAAACGTCTAACAAGAGGGACTTGAGACCTGTATCCAATAGCATCCAATACCATCAAGCTAGGTAATGGGTGAATTTGACGTAAATGAATGCACGTTCCTAATGTGCTTTCACTACGATGCTACATTTTGATGCCATTCTTGCACAGTCTGCCAGGTTCATAGTTGATTACACCATTACTGACGCTCCTGTCTGTGATGCAGTGTCAAGGGTAGCCGCAGTCATGGTCTCCGAGCTGAGAATCCATACTGTTGCAAACATTGTTGAACTGTTCATGAAGATATTTGTTGTCTTGCAAACGACCCCAATTCTTGACTCAGTGCTCCTGACGGGGCTGCACTATCCATTAAGACCATGTGGGTAACATTTCTCGGCTGCTAGTGATAAGGGGCCGTTGTGATCCATCACGGCGTTCCGTATTACCGTCCTGAAACCATCGATTCCATATTATGCTAACAGTCATTAGATCTCGACCAACGGGAGCAGCAATACTGCGATACGATAAACCGCAGTTCCATTACGCTACAATTCGACCTTTATCAAAGTCTTAAGAGTACTGGTACGCATTTCTGCTTTTTACACGAGCCATCACAACAACGTTTCACCAGGCAACAGCTGTCAAATGCAATTTGTGTATGAGAAACCATCTGAACTATTTCCTCATTTAAACACATTGTAGGCTCCGTTATCGGCGCCTACTTTGTCTGAATGTGTCCAGAAGCTAATCATTTGCAAATCATAGCACCTTCTTCCTGTCGTTTAAATTTTACGTCTGTCCAATGGTTCAATTACTATGGTATGGTTACTGTGGTCTAATTCTTGGTGTAGGAATTTTAATAGCCAGTAGTATATATTTTTAAATTTGGATTAGATATTTATAGGTACATATTTATTTTAAATTTGTAAAAGCTTCGTTTAATTTAGTTTGGATTTCATAAAGATGGAAAAAATTCAAATTAATGAGATGGATGAGAATTTGCTTTCATTGAACAAGCAAATTGATATCGGGTTCAATAGAAGAGGTTGCCATTCTTAACGCATTTTCAAGATGTTTGTCAGTGATTATGTAACGGGTCTATTCTCGAGCCTCCTACTAATCCTCATGACCATGGTAGCCTAGTGGTCAAGGTATCGAATCGTGGCTGCTTGGTCGCGAGTTCAAGCCCAGTATCACTAAAGACCCGCCGTGTAAGGGAGCAATGCCCGTTAAATCTGTTAAGAGCTCAAACGTCCTCCCGTTGGTGTGGATATGATACTTAGAGAGAGGGTGCCAGTTCAGGTATCGTCTTCGTCCCTTGACCTTGGTTCAAAAATACGAGGTCCGTCGCTAAAAGCCTAGTGTACGCTGAAAGTACGACGTTAATATTCCTCACTCACTCACCTTACTAATCCTCTTGGATAAATTGTTTCTTTAAATATTTTTCTGTTGAAAACTTTCTCCCAAAGAAGAAGATGCGGTTTATGTAAATCAAGGTTTATATTTAAGTATTAACTTTTTGGTTCGAGGGAGATAGAGGTTAGGAGATAGTTAATAGTGGTTAACGTAAAGTTAATTGATTACTTAATATTTAAAATTGATCATTGATGAATTGGTCAATAAGATATTTGAATTGGAGTGATATAGACTAGAGATCGAGTGGTTCAGATTGGGATTACGAATATGTGGAACGTATATTACCAAAATGTTCCAAATGTAAGTGATTCAATTCATAATTAAAGATTAAATATCTCGTGTACCTCGCTTTTGCTACAATACTTAATTATAGGTCTAGCCTGGGTTGTTGAGACTTGTTATAAGATTAATAAATTAAATTTGTTTTGATTATGGCTGATCTTCATTCTAAATTAAGAACACTGATGGATGTGAGAGGACATCTATCACAATCTTTGTACTATTTCGGTTTCTGTTTTTTGTTGTGACCTATTTTGTATGCTTCATTCTTGAAAATAATTGTTCACAAATACAGGTACTGTCAAAAACTGAAGACATTAACAAAGCATAATTGTGAAAGTTAGGATATTTATCGCGGGATAGGTGTACTCTTTAAAACTCCAGTAAAGAAACATTCCCAAATTTTTCTTTCAGTTAAATGTCACTTTGCAGTTCAATGCATTTTATTTGAAAAAGGTAATTTATTTATTTCTAGAGGAAATGGGGTAGGAAATACGCGCGTTGAAATACTCTTCATTTTTTCGAAAATCTTGAAATCTACTTACAAACTCTTGAATTAAATCAAAAGTTAATACAGCATATTTTGCGCAACTCACAGGTTTATGTGCAGCTAAAGCATGAAATGTGTCAAATCTTTTACTTTTATTTGACTGTGCCAAAATTTTACCTTTCTTTCAAACGCTGTTATTGTTTGGAACACCTTCTTAATTGATTTTCTCCTTGAAGTCTCAAATTTAAATCATTCAAAAGTTCTGTTAAGTCTACTATAAAAAAGCTAAATCTAAAACCCAATCTTCGTCTTCAAATTCAGTCGCAGGTTTCCCTTTTGTTTCCTTAAATAAATTTATTTCGGTTCTCAAATCGTAAAATCTTTTAAGCATTTTCCCCGTACTGAGCCATCTTACGTCTGCATAATAAATAAAATCTGCAAATTTAGTGGCCATTACCTTAAGAAACTCTTGAAATTGCCTATGATCACGACCTTTTGCTCTTATAAAGTTTTAACGGTTTTTATAGCAACGCTTAATACACTTTCTATTTTTAAAATTTTTCCACATAAATTTCCCTGATGTACAATTCAATAAAAAGATGTTCTATTGAAATTCTTAATTTTAAATAATTGTCAATGAATCGATTATATTGCAAACATTTATTTTTTAATAAAAATGTGTAAATCTAAATATTTTCATTATTTCCGTTTGGGCCGCACTTTAGACAAACATGCACAAAAAAACAAAAAGAGATCACCTCTGTACAGAAGCTGCTACTAACTTCTGACGATACCCCCCACTACAGTACTCCCCCACTAGTGAGTCGTCGGATATGTGAACGAATGATAGATTTATTAAGGCGAGAGTGTGAATTGTTACTGTTAATTGAAGATGCTGCGTCAAGTGAGTCTGACGACTTTTGGTTGCTCTTTTTGTGAATAGATGACACCACCACAAATCAGAAAGTTGCGTTTTTCTTAATTCAGCTATGAAGATACTACTATACTCTTATTTGTAATGTCATATTGGCTGTCTGCGGTCACAATTAAAAAAAATATTTTTTTGGTTAGCTAAGTGCAAATCTCGCCAATCAGACACTTCGAGCAAGGACATACAAAGTTTACGTAAATAAAAGCTATTTATACTAATTATTGCCCATTTTACTGAAATAATATTAAAAAGAATGTGGTAAGCAATGAGAAATTGTTTCAATGGCAACATTAATAATGTTTAATATTTTCAGTTTTTCGTAAACGCATATATGACAGTTAAATAAAAGTTTTCAGACTTAAATTAGTTTATTTAGAATAGATACTTTGTTATTTATATTGTTTACTCATAGACATGGGTATTGAAAGGTGTTTTTGATTCATTGTAGAGTCAAATAAATCCTCAAAATAAAAAACGCTTCAGACAATTTGAAAAAGTGTAAAAATGTTTTTATTTCTTTGCCACTTCAAGTAAAAAAAAGGGTAAACCTATTTAATCCATTCAAATTTTTCGTATTCACTAAGAGAAACAAAGAATTTTTCTCCGGACTTCTCTCATAACTATTTTCAACTCGCATGAAATACGAAAAGTCGAAGCAATCCATTGGCACTTTGGGATTCCAGATACAATTAAGTCTGATGTTCTTCAGGGCTTACCGTTTAAGACCAGTGAATCCTCAGGATAAACTGAGCAAAGTTTTATTTCAATTGTCCGTTACTTCGCTTTGTTCCATCCCTGAAAAAAAATTTTAAAAACCGATTAAATAAATAGATAAAATTTACCTTGAATCACACTAATTTAGATGCATCGTAAAAATATATTTGATTACCATGTTTTTGCGTCATCCTTAGATGCCATTACCTAAAAAGAAAATTGAATAAGAAAATGAGTAAAATAGAATACCGGGTGCTTCTAAATGAATATCGGAGAGTTTCAGCGCTTTATAGTATTTATTACATATAACTTACAAGTACAATTCATACATCGAATGAAAGAATAACTGAAACAGTTTTACCTACTAGCTTACAAATGTTCAATGCAAGCCTCATTCGTCACACGGCACACATCAAGTCTATAGGCGAGTTCCTCCCAAATTTTGTTTAGTGTGTCTGAGGTAATTCTTGCAGCAGCTACTTCAAACCTTTGTCTTAAATCTGGAAGATCAGTTGGTAGCGGAGATGCGTACACACAATCCTTAATGAACTCCCACAGATAATAATGACATGGCGTCAGATCAGGTGAACGTGGAGGCCATGCGAAACGACTATGGTTATTTTAATTACGGTTATTATTTTATTATGGTTAGAAGAATTTGATATTTACCTAGGTCGACAATTTTCAAACCAAAAACTTTAATTTAACTTAATGTACCATCTTAGTATATATGTTCGCATCTTACCAGTGCAGTGCAGTTTAATCGTGAGGCCCTTTGCGGGAAATCCATTGTAGAGTGCAGTGATGTTCAACGAATCAAGTACTGAGAGATGCCAGTCAGGCCCCATTTTTCTGCCAAATGAAGTTATCTGGTTCCCTTTTTTCGATTCAGGAAATAGTCATAGTTGTAAAGCATCAAAGGTAGAACCAGTTACAGTTGGTTCTCCGAAAGCGAAAGGCCCAAACACTTTCCACCGTGCTAAAGCACACAAAAAACCATTCAATTTAGATCAGTCTCGTTGCGATTCTAGTACCTCGTGAGGATTCTCTAAGCTCCAGAGAAGCGCATTATGAGTGTTCACATGTTCACTGAGTTGTGAACCTGTACGCTCGTTGCACAGTAATAGCAGATTCTGCCTTTGCAAACTGGGAACACAAAACGCTTTCTGTTCACTAGTCGCCTTTTTTCTACTAGCGTGCTGATCGGTGAGGAATGGGGAACAAATTAACATGTTTCGTGCGCATGCGCACTCATGCCAGTAAACAAAACTGTTTCAGTTGGCCTTTCATTTGATGTATGAGTTATAGACTAATAAGTTGAATGTAATAAATACTATAAAGCGTTAAAACTCCGATATTCATTTATAAACACCCTGTATATGTTCATGGAAGAGCCAAAATAGTAATACCAATAATAACGCTTAACACAAGTGTTAGAATGAACACCAAAGAAAATGAATGAAAAAGATTTACTGTGGTCGTTGGTTTTGTAAATAAATTGATGTTGAATCTTGGAAATTCAACTACTGGTGTCTCCGTTGAAAGCCAAGAAATTCGGCAATTCTCTATGAATGTTTAACAAAAGGTATGCAACATTTTTGGAATTAAAGAAATGAACCATATATGAACACGAGGACAGAAACATGATTTGCCTACAAGCATATAAACAAAGATGTCGCTGGTCATATATTCGTATGCGCAAATAAAAGGGATTCCAATTGTTTAGAGGGTTTGTGCCTATTTGTCGTTCCCACCCTTATTTATCATCGAATTCAAGAATTAAATTTACTGTTATGATATTACAGGCAAATTCGAAAATCCAATACAGGAAAGAGCGTTGTTGACATCATTTTTTTCTCCGTCGCAGAGGTTGGACCTAAACTAAGATTCGCCATTATGATTTCACGACTTTACATGTTATAATTAATTCTCGTAAGCTCGAGTGGATAGGGGATTACTGTGATTGGTGCAATAAAAAGTTTTGTATTAGTTCCAATATGTTTTTTTCTAACGTAGGCAGTCTAAAAACTAAACATTTATGTAACAGGTGCGTGTGAGAGGAGAAATCTACGAAAATAACGCCACAAGGTTACCGATTGATCGTTTTACAAGGTAAGATAGTCATTAATTAATGGATAAGGCTGTTCAGCAGCTACGCATGAAAAGTTGTTTTGTGACATCTCTCGCGTTCTTCTTCTAACATAACTCCTACGTTCTTTGACGGCCACGATTAATGGCAAAACTTTTCCAACCCAAATCAGAAGTAAAAACAAACAAAATCAAATAAGATAACCTTTTAAATGGATAGAAAGTTTAGGGAGCAGGAATGGCAATTTAGAAAGCTTAGTTCAAAAGGTAGAATTAATTAGACGGCCTACCAGGAATCACGGGGACGCCCACCCTCGCTAATCTATACAAGGTGCATACTATTGCACTCGAGCTCATCAGTCTACCTGAAAGTAACTGTATCGTTGAGTCTTCAACCAAGGTAGGAGGATCATATTCTGAACGCTAGTAAATTATTGAATCGAGATTAGGTGGATCTAATTAGTTATATTGATAAGTGATCTAATTGCGCGATCTGAGTTAATTAAATCGGCGTACTTTGGTTTATTCTCACTTAATATAAGTTTTGGTTCGTTATATAAGTAATTTAAGTTAGATTCTTAATAAAAGTCATATTAAGAATTATAGAATGTCTCATCCTTCCGATAATCCAACACCTCTAACTTACGCGGAAACCCCAAGACATAGCTATCGACAGATGGCCATGTCGCAGTTTTCCAGCGACTTGATTTGTTGTGGGTTGTAGGCATTTACAAATGTTATACCTACACAATCGATGTCCCAGAGTCTCCCTCCGATTGATGCTTACACAATGAACACAAATATAAGGAATTGGGATTACATTCCTTTTATATTAAAAATTCGTGTCATTTACTGCAACATGAGTGATTTTAGACTTAAGGTATCAGACTACGTTCGGAACCGTGATTTTAAAAAAGCGCATAAATGGATAATGTTCGTGATATTTAGTGTCTCTTAGATTAGAATATATGTATACAATTGTTTTAAGGACATTTTGACAAAAAATAATTATTTAAATACAATATTTTGGCTAAAAATTAACTTAGAATAACTTTTTTTTTCAAAATGTACTCCTTTTGTGAAAAATGCTTCTATTATAATAATATTATGCCTGTATATAGCTCAGAACTCTGTACAGAGACTCAACTATGATTTTTGAAAAGTTCACATTATTTTCAGAGTTACAACCATTTAAAATAATTGTCGGCGTTTTTTTTTCTTAAAATTTCTCCCTTCTATAGTCGTACAACATGGATAAACCCACTTCTAAGTTATATATTTCAAATGGTTGTAACTCTGAAAATAATGTGAACTTTTCAAAAATCAAGTTGATTCTCTGTAAAGAGTTCTGAGCTATACACAGGCATAATATTATTATAATAAGAGTATTTTCCACAAAAGGAGAATATTTTGAAAAGGGGTCATACTATGTTCATTTTTTGTCAAAATATTGTACTTAAATTATTTTTTATTGTAATACTGTTCTTAAAATAATTTTATACACATTTTCTAATCTAATTAACACTAAATATCATAAATATTGTCCATTTATACGCTTTTGCAAAATCACGGTTCCGAACGTAGTCGGATACCTTAAGCATTTAGAAGTAAAAAATCACCATACAATATTTTCTTGCATGGGAACTTCAGAGCGGTCGTTCTCGCCAGAGATAGCGTTATGGTGAATCATTACATATATGATTATCATAATAATGATATTTTCTCGTATTCAACAGTTTAGCGGTTTATTAATGAAGATGTTTTTTTGAATAACAAAGTCAGAGCGCAACATTCCTTGTGGAGCAAAAGTTAGAAAGTGAAGATACTCATATGTATTACTGGAAAAAAAAATTAGCTTTGTTTTAAATCCATGGAACTTGCATATAAGACTTTTGGCTATTCCACATGCCCAAATTTCTTTCAGAACATTCCTTAAATAATACACATGAGTATCGAGGAAGGTTCGAAAATGAATAGTTGAAGAGTATATTCAGCTATGCTCAGGAAAGTTCATTTCTTTAAAAACAGTTGTATCTTACTAAGAAATATTTGTTTCTTAACCTCTCTATTCATTTATACAAAAGCTCTTTCTTCCTTAAAATTTTATTCGATTTATATTGCACATTTTCTTTTACTTTTTTGCGACCATTTTGTTTGTCTTGATTATTTTAGTATTGAATACGAGTTTGCATCTTGATTTTCACGTTTGCCGTACGTTTTCGAGAGCAGATAAAGGGGAAAAATCAGTCTGTTTTTAAATTTTGCCTGTCAGCGAATATGATGCGAAAATATAGTTTTATTAAGTAATCAGTGAGCATGATTATAAAAGCCCGTTCTCGCTTATACTTATGAAACAAGAGCAATGATTGAGAAAGATAAAGAGACTCTTGTCATCTTTAAAAGAAGTATTTGAAGAAATATATTTGGTGGTGTTACATGTGATAATAATTGGAGAAGAAAGAATTCGAAAATTTATTTAAGGTATCTGACTACGTTCGGAACCGTGTTTTTGCAGAAGCGTGTAAATGGATAATATTTATGATATTTAGTGTCACTTAGATTAGAATACATGTATAAAATTGTTTTAAGGACATTACGACAAAGTTTTTTTTTTAAATACAATATTTTGGCAAAAAATTAACTTAGAATAACCTTTTTTCCAAATGTTCTCCTTTTGTAAAAAATGCTTCTATTGTATTAATATCTTTCCTGTATTCAGCTCAGACCTCTGTACAGAGGCTCAATTAGAACTTTTGAAATGCATAACTTGGAAGTCGGTTTATCCATGTTTTACGAAAACAGAAAGGAGAAATTTTAAGAAAATACGCCGATAATTATTTCAAATGGTTGTAACTGAAAATAATGTGAATTTTTCAAAAATCATAGTTGAACCTCTGTACAGAGGTCTGAGCTATATACAGGCAAAATATTAATAAAATAGAAGCATCTTTTACAAAAGGAGGACATTTGGAAAAAAGATTATTATAAGTTAATTTTTTGCCAAAATATTCTATTTAAATAATTTTTTTTGTCATAATGTCCTTAAACCAATTTTATACATGTATTCTAATCTAAGTGACACTAAATATCATGAAAATTATACATTTATGCACTTTTTTAAAATCATGGGTCCGAACGTAGTCGGATACCTTAAAGAGACAGATATTACTAAAGTCACAGGAATGCAGAGGATTAGATTGACAGGGACTTATAATAAGATTGCAATGACACAATCGAATAACTAAAAAAATCTTGATTAAACCATTATACCCAGAAAAGTCGGATAGTAAAACTTACGCGAATTGACTGTGTGGAAAAGATTTGAAAAGTATTAAGGTGACACATTAGGAAACCTGAAGAACAGAATGATTGAAATAGAATTTTGACGAAAGTCAGGGCCCATCTGGGATTTCACGCGAGTAAAGAACAAGTAATCAGCGCTCTCTCATAAACTTTATCGGTAAACCTGATACCATTTTAAAAATTACGTTGATAAGCAGAAAAACTATTTTCTCTTTTTCTATTCCATGTGAATTCCACCACCAACAATTGAGAGGGTAGACGTTTTTGACATCGACCTTATAGGATCGTACAACAGCAACACGGACCTTGAGCCAGGAAGAGGCCTTGGTAGCAGCCCGACCAGGGTTTCGAGATTGAATTTTGTGTTAGTGTTTTCTAGACAGTGTGTTGTCTGGGGTTGAGTTGAGTTGAGTTGAGTTTGGTGTTTTATGGCGCAAAAGCCAGTTTTGGCTATACTGCGCCAAACATACATAGGTCTGTGGTCTGGATGGGAAAAGAAAAGAATAAATTGGATGACAAGATGGAGGGTCGAAAATAGAGAAGGATCACTGGGGTACCCCGGGGTCGTGACACCTGTGTTTACCAAAGATAGTAAACCCCTTGGGAAAAGGAAAAGATCACTAGGGTACCTCGGGATTGTGACACCCGTACCCACCTAAAGCAGGTGAGCCCCCTGAGGGGAGTGTGTTGTCTGGAGCAGCCATTATTGTAGCTTTCCTTGACACTGCACATTTAAGTATCATTTAAGGCTAGGTTTGAATACAATTTTAAGGTATCCGACTACGTTCGGAACCGTGATTTTGAAAAACGTGTAAATGGGTAATATTTATGATATTTAGTGTCACTTAGATTGGAAAATGTATATAAAATTCTTTTTGAGAATAGTATTACAATAAAAATTTTTTGGTACAATATTTTGACAAAAAAATAAACATAGAATGACCCATTCTCAAAATGTTCTCCTTTTGTGAAAAATGCTTCTATTATAATAATATTTGGCCTGTATATAGCTCAAACCTCTGTACAGAGGTTCAACTAGAATTTTTGAAATATATAACTTAGAAATGGGTTTATCCATGCTTTACGACAACAGAGGGGAGAAATTTTAAGAAAAAAACGCCGATAATTATTTCAATTGGTGGTAACTCTGAAAATAATGTGAATTCTTCAAAAATTCTAGTTGAGCTTCTTTAAAGAGGTCTGAGCTATATACAGGCAAAACGTTAAAATAATAGAAGCATTTTTCGCAAAAGGAGAACATTTTGAAAAAGGATTATTCCAAGTTAATTTTTTGCCAAAATACTGTATTTAAATAATCTTTTTTGTCAAAAAGTCCTTATAAAATAACTTTATACATGTATTCTAATCTAAATGACACTAAATATCATGAAAATTATCCATTTATGCGCTTTTTTAAAATCACGGTTCCGAACGTAGTTGGATTCCTTAATCTTTCTGTATGTCGATATGATAATGTACATAAAATTTGAATTATTATACTTACATTTTAGGGTAAGGAGGTGGCGTTGAGTGAACCCCATCCCATTTTCAAAGGTTATAATTAAAATAAACCATAATTTAAGAGTCAACGTAAGATAACGATAAATGGTTAAGTTTAATGAAAAAAATATATATATTTAGGAAAGATGAACTAAGATTTAGAAAAAAGAACTAAAAAATTTCAAACATAGCATTCAATTTAATTAATAACTTAAATTTCATTCCTTTTAACTGTGTCCACCACAATTACCGCCAGCTGAAAAAAAATGTGCAATTAACACATGAAAAAAAAATTACATTGTATTACAAGGGCAACTCTGAAATTTTTGAGATACGCGCAGACGAGAAGTTACAAAAAATTAACAGTTTAATTTGAAAATACAAAGTGTTTTAACACAGCAGACGATTTTTTACTGAGTTACTTCAAGTTGTTTAGCGTAGAATAAATTTTAGACAGAAGAGAAAATAGAGTTGACGAGAGAACATTATCATGCTCTGAATTTCTATGATTTTAAAGCTGGATTAAATCAATAGGAATGCTTTCAACGGCTGCAATTAGAATTTGGTGATGAATCTCCATGTCGTGCTACTGTATTCAGATGGTTTAAAAAATTTTGAAGTGGTCGCAATTCTCTTCAGGATGAAGAACCCACAGGAAGGCCGCGGTCGGCAGTAATCCCGGATAATGTGTCTGCCATAGGAAAAATGTTAATTGATGACAATCGCTGTACCTACCAAATGGCACGGAAAGAACTTAATATTGGATTCACAGCCATACACAAAATTATTAACGAAAAATTTACTTAAGAAAAAAGTAGTTTGTCGTTGGGTTCCCCATAATCCAACTGAGCACCAAAAACAGGAGTGTGTCAGAATCAGTAAAGAAACCCTTAAAATGCTAAATGATGGTACCCGCCACATCATTTCTAAAATTGTAACTAGTGATGAAACGTACATACCGTTTTTTGACTTTCCAACACGTCAAGAAAGCAAAGTATGCGTCTTTGAAGATGATCCCACGCCAAAAACGGTGAAAAGACAACGAGCAATGAAAAAAGTAGTGTATACCGTTTTCTTCTGAAGTACGGGATTGGTCAAAGCCATCAAGTTGGAAGGACAGAAGACAGTAACAGCAAACTGGTATACCACTGAATGTTTTCTAGAAATTCTCCAAGAAGAGTTAATGTTGTGGGACTAATGCTTCACCATGACAATGCATGTTCCTATACAGCCGAATTAACAGTTGAGTTTCTTAAGCAACAAGGGATATAAAAATAAATTTTTTAAGTCAACTCCTATTTTGAATGAATAGAAAATATTTTATTAAAGATTGAAAATTTGAACGATATATATATATATATATATATATATATATATATATATATATATATATATCGTTCAAATTATATATATATATATATATATATATATATAGGGAGAGAGTGAACTAATAGTAGAGGAATTGAAAAAAAGAGCATGATTTGTAAGCATTGTTGTAACAATGCACATCCGGTTTGGCTAGTTTGGCTGAAAAATTGGTTTTCGATGCCAGCTTTTGTAATTGTTTTAACAGTTACATTGTTACAGCAATGGAGACAAATCTAAGTCGGCGTCAAAAACCACTGATTAATTAAATTTAATTAAATTAATGAGTTAATGTTTAAAAAATTGTATTAACATCAAGTGTCATCCACTACAAGTTTAAAAAAATTTATTTGAACTTAATTGGATGAATAGAAAGTATTTTATTAATGATTGAAAATTTGAACAAGATAAATATATATAGAGAGAGAGAGAGAGAGTGAGCTAATAGTAGGAATTGAAAAACAAATTAAAGTGATAGAATATTCACCTTATTCTCCGGATCTAGCTATGTGTGACTTTTGATTATTTTTTATTCTAAAAAAGAACTTACGTGGACATTATTTTCTTCAGAAGAAGAGATTTATGTTGCTATAAATGTATTTTTTTTATCAATTCCAAGAAATGAATGGTTTGGGGAATTTAATCTGTGAAAAATTTGTCTACAAAAGTGCATTGATGCTGGAGGAGACTACTTTGCACACTCCAAAAATTTTTTAAGTTTAAGTGGAGTAAGAAACCTCTATACCGACAATGTTAAATTGGCTTTTTTCGATGTACCTTTTCTCAAAATCTGTTATACGTACATGTTTGAATTTTTTATACAATTAAAGTACACTTTTCTCATTATACCGAAATGAGTTTATTGAGTTTATTTTATGAAACATGGTGGAATTTGACCCATTTTTCACATAAAAAATTTGTAAAAAATAAATTATTGAGTTTTTTACAAAAAGCTCATTTTTGTACATATTAGCCATCATTATAAGCATATCATAAAAAATTTACATACTTGTGAGCAGTAGTTTCTCAGAAAAGGTACGTCGAACATTAAAATTTACATTTTGAGATAAATTGATTTTAATGTATACAGTGAGAATTCTAATCAGCTGGGAAATACAAAAATAAAAGGTTCAATTTACAATAAAAGATACATGTTTTGGTTTATATCAGACGTTCAACTTTTAAGCAACTTTGCTTACATTTTTCGCCATTTAAACTGGCTGGCCCAGTTTCAACAAATATTTAAAAATAGGTTTTAAGGGCTCCTAATTACCTAAGAGGTTAAAGTAAGGTATTTTTACAAAGGTTAAAATCTAAACAATTTGAAAATGTAAAAATCTTCAAATTTTCAACAAAAAAAAATAAGATTTTAGCTTTCCAACAACTCTTAACTTTTAAAACCTAAGAGTATCTCAAAATTTTTAGAGTGACCCTCGTACCATACATAAGGTAATAGTACATAAGGTCACTTACCTTTGTCTTCACATATTCTTTTCGCACAACTTTATTACCACTATCCATATTAATATCACGTCCAAATTTAACATGCATTTCAGGACCTACGTCATTACCAGAGTCATTATTTATTCTAAATATACCTCTGTTTGAAAGCCCTTTACTTGAGTCATCTTCTAAGCCTAAGTGATTGTCATTGCCAAAATCATCACGATGATCAGCGCTTTGCATGAGATGTGTCCGGTGTCCAAGCCCAAATCTTTCTCCATGGCTGTTTGTGTCCGTCAGACCAGTACTGCCCAATTCACTTTCCCCTCCGAAATTTACAATTTTTACGAGACTAATACTTCTTGAAATACTCCCACCTTCATGTCCATCACCATTTTGAGTTTGTGCGCTGTAGCTAGGATCAAAAGTCTTTACATGACCGGTATTTCTTTCGAAATCAGCTCCGCTTTCTAGGGTAGCATCATTTCGAAAATGAGAGTTCCTACTAATGTCTAAATTAACACCCAGATCATCACTCAGCCCAATATGAGGTATATCTCTAGATTCCTCGTAGCTTGGTCCAATATCGCCAGGTTCACCTTCGAATCCATATTTAACATGTTTTTCATAAACATAACTATCTGAAAGATCTCCACCATTTCCATCATCGTTTTGAGTTTCTGCGCTGTACCTATGATGAAACGTTATTTCATGACCAGTGTTTCCTTCGAAATCTGCTCCGCTTCCTAAGGTAGCACTATTTCGAACACGAGAGTCTTTGCTGTCTAAATTGAAGCCAATGTCATTACTCTGCCCGATATGTGCTTTATCTCTGGATACAAAATTTTCCCCACCACTTTGACTAATATCGTCGAGTTCACCTTCGTATTCATATTTAACATGTTTTTTCAAAACGACACTATCTAAACCATCTCCATTTTCATGCCCCTCAACACTGTAACTATGATGAGAAAGCCTTCCATGATCGGTATTTCCTAAGAAATCCGCTCCGCTTTCTAAGGTAGCATCATTTCGAATGCCAGAGTTTCTTCTATAGTTTAAATTGAAACCAAGCTCATCACTGTTTCCGATAGAAGTATCGTATTTAGATACAATTTTTTTTCTATAACCAATCTTACCACTTTGATCATAATTATCGACGAATTCATCTTCGTGTCCAAATTCAGTAAGTCTTCCAAGACCAAAACTATCGAAAATATCTTTAATTTCATCTTCATTAGCATTTTCAGCTTCTATGCTGATACTAAGATGCGAAGTCATTCCATTACCATTATTTTCCTCGAAATTAGTTCCACTCTCCAGGATAGCATCATTTCGGACGTGAGAATTTCTGCTAATGTCAATTTCATGTCCAAAGTTTTTGTTATTTTTACCATTATAGATGAGTTCACCTTCTTGTTCAAATTCAGTAAGTTTTCCAAGACCAAAGCTATCGAAAATATCTTTAATTTCATCTTCATTAGCATTTTCAGCTTCTATGCTGATACTATGATGCGAAGTCATTCCATTATCATTATTTCCTTTGAAATTAGCTCCCCTCTCCAGGATAGCATCATTTCGGACGTGAGAATTTCTGCTAATGTCAATTTCATTTTC
>BMAV01028247.1:230923-249209 GCA_019973955.1 Trichonephila inaurata madagascariensis
ATTGACTCCTAAACCAGCATTGGTCCCTAGGCCACCATTGACTTCAAAATCAGTTTCGGCTCCTAGGTTAGCCTTGACTCCTAAATCAGAATTGGCTCGTAGGCCAGAACTGGCTCCTAGGCTAGGATTGGCTTTAAAACAAGTTTTAGCTCCTAGGTCAGGATTGACTCTTAAGCCAGTATTGGTCCTTAGGCCAGCATTGACTCCAACATCAGTTCTGGCTCCAAGGTTAGAATTGTCTCCGATGCCGGGATTGGATTCTAGATCTGGATTGGCTCCTAGGCTGGGATTGACTCCTGGGCCGGGATTGGCTTCTGGGCCGGGATTGGTTTCTGGGCCGGGATTGGCTCTTAGACCGGGATTGGCTCTTTGACCGGGATTGGCTCTTATGCCGGTATTGACTTCAAAACCAGTTTTCGATTGTAGGCCAGCATTGACTCCAAGACCAGTGTTGCCTCTTAAGCCAGGATTTCCTCCAAAACCAGTATTGATTCCTAGGCCAGCATTGACTCCACCATCAGTTTTGGCTCCTAGGCCGGGATTGGTTACTAAGCTGGGATTGGCTCCTAGACCGGGATTAGCTTCTAGACTGGGATTGGCTCCTAGGCCAGAATTGTCTCCAAAACCAGTTTTTGCTTCTTGGTTAGGATTTACTCCCAAATCAGTATTAGCTTCTACGCCAGGGTTGATTCCAAAACCAGTATTGGCTCCTTGGCCAGCATTCACACCAAAATCAGTATTGACTCCTTGGCCAGCATTCACACCAAAACCAGTATTGGCTCCTTGGCCAGCATTCACACCAAAACCAGTATTGGCTCCTTGGCCAGCATTCACACCAAAACCAGTATTGACTCCGAGACCTGCATTGGCTCCTAGGCCAGCATTTGTTTCCAAATCTGTATTTGCTCTTAAGCCAGCATTGACTCCAGAACCCATATTGGATCCTAGGCCATCATTGGCTCCTAGGCCATCATTGGCTCCTAAGCCATCATTGGCTCCTAAGCCAGCATTGACTCCAAAGCCAGATTTAGCTCTCAGATCTGAACTTCCATCTGTATTATCCCCATATCTATTACCACCTGCATAACCATCACTGCTTCCAAAACCTCCACTAGCAAAATCACCGTAACTTCTATATTTAAGATATGTATCATAATCATCACTGTCATCATTATAAGTGTCAATTCCCAAACCAGCATGAGCGCCCAGACCAACAGATGCTCCTAGTCCAGCTTTGGCTCCTATTCCCAGGCCAGCTCCTAATCCTAGGCCAGCTCCTAATCCTAGGCCAGCTCCTAATCCTAGGCCAGCTCCTATTCCCAGGCCAGCATTGGCTCCGAAGCCAGCTTTGGCTCCGAAGCCAGCTTTGGCTCCAAGACCAGCTTTGGCTCCCAAAGCCAGCTTTGGCTCCAAGACCAGCTTTGGCTCCAAGACCAGCTTTGGCTCCAAGACCAGCTTCGGCTCCAGCTTTGGCTCCAAGACCAGCTTTGGCTCCAAGACCAGCTTGGCTCCAAGACCAGCTCCTAGAGCTCCAGCTTTAGCTCCTAAGCCAGCATTGGCTCCTAAGCCAGCATTGGCTCCGAAACCAGCTTTAGCTCCTAAGCCTAAACTTAGTCCTAGACCAGCATTTGCTCCAAACTCAGCTTTGGCTCTCGAATTCGAACTTCCATCTTCGCTGTTCTCGTAATCATTACTATCAAAGTCATGTTTATCCTTATTCGCAGTATTAGTTTCATATTCATTGCTGTTATCAACTTCAGTGTTACTTCCATATAAAGTATTGGCTCTTCGACCAGTCTCCTCTTCTTGGTGAGTTATGACAACAACTCTTGCACCTTTTCCGTTGCCCCCACTGCTTCCATAACCAGCTTCAGTAAAAGCACCTCTATTCTTATGTTCATGATTAGTTTCAAAAACATCGCTGTCATCACGATCACCTTTAATTCCAAATCCAGTATTACCATCTCTTCCAGTATTGTCATTTAGATCAGCCCTTCCCTCTTGATCAATTTTGGCACTAAATGTAGCACTTTTTTCGAAGCTACCCTCGTTTCCGAAACCTACTACAGAAAAAGCACCTCTAATCTTATGTTCACGTTCATTATTAGTTTCAAAATCATCACTGTAATCATTATAACCAGCATTAGTATCTCTTCCAGCATTGTCATTTAGATCAGCCCTTCCCTCTTGATCAATTTTGGCACTAAATGTAGCACTTTTTTCGAAGCTACCCTCGTTTCCGAAACCTACTACAGAAGAAGCACCTCTAATCTTATGTTCACGTTCATTATTAGTTTCAAAATCATCACTGTAATCATTATAACCAGCATTAGTATCTCTTCCAGCATTGTCATTTAGATCAGCCTTTTTGAAACTACTTTTGTTTCCGAAACCAGCTGCAGAAAAAGCACCCCTAATCTTACTTTCATGTTCATTATTACTATCAAAATCATTACTGTCATCATTATCAGTTTTAATTCCAAAACCAGCTTCAGATCCTCGGCCAGCATTGGTTATCTCATCAGATTTTCTGTCAAATCTCTTACTACCTCCAAATTCACCACTGCTTCCGTAATCAACTCTAGTATTGGCATTCATAGCGGTATTTTTATCAAATTTGTTATCACTCCCAAAAACATGGCTTCTTGAATAATTAAAACTGTCCATAGAGCTTTTATTTTTATGTCTAACATTAGTTCCAAATTTATCATTGTTATAATCATCACCGAAGTTAGTTCCATATCCAGTGTTAGCCCTTCTGCCAGAATTGACTTCAGAGTCAGTATTGGCTTGCAAACCAACCTTTTTTCTCTGGTCATTTTTGGCATCTACTGTAGCACCTTTTCCGTAGCCACCACTGCCTCCGTTATTAACTCCAGAAAAGGAGCCCCAATTCTTGTGTTCAGTATTAGTTTCATAATCATCACTATCATCACTATTACTGTTTATTCCCAAACCAGCACTGCCCTTTAGACCGCACTTGCTCCCAGACCAGCACTGGCTCCCAGACCAGCACTGGCTCCTAGACCGGCATTGGCTCCTAGACCGGCACTTGCTCCTAGACCGGCACTTGCTCCTAGATATGCACTTGCTCCTAGGTCTGCACTTGCTCCTAGACCCGCACTGGCTCCTCAGACCGGCACTAGCTCCTAGACCAGCACCTGCTTTTAGGCCGGCACCGGCTTTTAGACTGGCTCCTAGACCGGCACCTGCTTTTAGGCCAGCACCGGCTTTTAGACCGGCACTTGCTCCTAGACCGGCATTGGCTCCTAGACCAGCACTTGCTTTTAGGCCGGCACCGGCACTAGCTCCTAGACCAGCACCTGCTTTTAGGCCGGCACCGGCTTTTAGACCGGCTCCTAGACCGGCAATGGCTCCTAGACCGGCACCTGCTTTTAGGCCAGCACCGGCTTTTAGACCGGCACTGGCTCCTAAACCGGCATTTGCTCCTAGACCAGCACTTGCTTTTAGGCCGGCACCTGCTTTTAGACCGGCACCTGCTTTAGACCGGCCGAGCTCGGCACTAGCTTCTAGCCCAGCACCTGCTTTTAGGCCGGCACCGGCTCCTAGACCGGCAATGGCTCCTAGACCGGCACCTGCTTTTAGGCCGGCACCGGCTTTTAGACCGGCACCTGCTTTTAGACCGGCACTGGCTCCTAGACCAGCACTTGCCTTTAGGCCAGCACCGGCTTTTAGACCAAAACTGGCACCTATACCAGCACTGGCACCTAGACCAGCACTGGCTCCTAGACCAGCTAGAGCTCCTAGACCAGCATTGATTCCCAAACCAAAATTGGCTCCTAGGTCAGCTTTTAGTCCCAAACCAATATTAGCTCTCCATGCCAGGCTTTCTTCTGTTTTACCTCCATGTCTATTATTACCTCGAAAATTATCACTATTACCGAAACCAACATTAGCAATAGCATTACTGCTCCTGTAATTAATCTCATTGTCATCACGAAATTTTCTTAACCCCAAGCCAACTCCTATTCCCAGGCCAGCATTGGCTCTTAGACCAGCTCTTATTCCTAGACCAGCAGTGGCTCCTAAGCCAGCAGTGGCTCCTAAGCCAGCAGTGGCTCCTATGCCTGCAGCGGCTTCTGTGTCAGCGTCTATTCCCGCTCCAGTGTCTCTTTCGTAACCGTCATAGCTTCTGTAATCCTCGTGAGGTGCTACACTTTTTCTTTCGGCTCTTGAAGTTTCATATTGGTATCCACTACTTCTTTCATAACTGGAATGACCACTTCTGTAATTAGTACCATCAATAAGGCCAGTATTCGTTCCCAAATCAAAACTTTCTTTTTGTCTGGCATCATTTTGCACAATGGTTTTGCTTCCCATTCTGCGAGCAAAATTTTCCAATTCAGCATTGTTTAGGTCTGAAACAAATATTAGTAATTAACACATGAACTTAATATCAAAAAATAATAAGTAATAAAATAGAAGATTAAATAAATTTGGCAAAAAGTTTGTCCGTAGCAATATTAAAAACTTTTGAAATGCAATTGGATATAATAGTTTGAAGTAATGTTCTTGCATACTGTGATGTCATTTTGCGTACATGCAACAAAAGAAAGACAACAGTTCTTATTTCAGTTGGATAAAGTTTATATCACAGTTATTATTTAGTTCAAAGAAGAGCATTTTAATCGAATAATGAATTACATATAAAAGAATTTTTCTCATTATGAACGACTACACTTTTATTCAGATTTTTAAAGAGATTGGATTAAAAACTATTTTTCAAATTTCAAATGATTAGTTCCAAGGAAAACAGTTAGAGGTCACGCAAACGATTCTTAGTATTTTTTTCCATGTTCGAACATCACGTGATAATCTTACTATAACTAAAATGGTAAATTAATTTGATCTAGAATATTTCCTGGACCACAGAAGGTGTGCACGAACTTTGAAATGAGAAGCTTTAATTCTACGAGAGTTTTAAATACCTAAAAATTCTTGTGCTAAATATTCCTTTAACTGCTTTTCTCGGGCTTGATTTTAATAATTCTTATTTTTAAGTAGAACATTATTTTTTCCACTTTTAAAGAGAAAATTTTTTATAATTTCGAAATAAAATACTTTTTGACTAGTGCGAGCATCTTTAAACATTATTATTAATTGGGAAAAATTTCTTATGGAGTACTGTTAAATGTTTGAGGCGTTCGATTAATTAATTAATTAATTAATTAATTAGAGGTTAATTTTTTCAGCCCTTTTGAGTGGCATCAGTTTGATTTAGCTGTCGTAAGAAATATGGAAGCTATTAAACGTTTTCTTTTTTTTAATACTTTTTTGACCACCGAGCATTACTTTTATGCATACATAAAATTTTAATTTCAAATGCTTAGTATTTCGAATATTTTTTTTTTCCTTAGAAATATCTTTAAGAATAACCACCAACACCGGATTTTACGTCACGTTATAAAACAATTCTTATTTTTAAATTCACATGCCTCTTCAACAGCCAAGTAATTATTATACAGGGCGGTTCAAAATAAATACAGCGATTAGAAACGATTTGAACTATTTGACTGGAAATTTTACGGCTTACACAGAACGAAGCTCAACATTTTCAATGTTGTGGTGCATGCACAATGAATCAGAAACCCTTTTCGATGAAAGGAAGGTTACAACAAAGTTAAGGTAGATTGACAAATTTGGGAAACCCGTGTTTTTTGAAAAGGTATAAATATTTTTTTGATATTTAGTGTCACTTAGTTTAAAATGTATAAAAAAACTTTTTTTAAGAATAGTATATAAAAAAAATTATTTATACAGTTTTTTTTCGGGTTTAATTAGAATAAATTTTTCAAAATTTTTCCTTTTTTTAAAAAAAATGCTTCATTATAAAATATTTTGCCTGTATATAGCCCCGGACCTCTGGGGGCTAAACCCAGAATGTTTGAAATATATAACTTAGAAGTGGGTTTATCCGTTTTTTTGACAACAGAGGGGAGAAATTTTAAGAAAAAAAGCCGATAATTGTTTCAATGGGGTTGTAACCTGAAAAAAAATGTGAATTTTTTAAAAAACTAGTTGAGCCTCTGGGGACAGAGGTCTGAGCTATATACAGGCAAAATATTATTATAATAGAACTTTTTGGGCAAAAAAGGGGAAAAAATTTTTAAAAAGGTTATTCTGTTAATTTTTCCCAAATATTGTATTTTAAAAATTTTTTTTAAAATGTCCTTAAAAAAAATTTTTATACTTTTTTTCTAATTAAAAGACAATAAATATCATGGGACCAAAACCTTTTTTTCCTTTTTTAAAAAACGGTTCCGAACGTAGTCGGATACCTTAAGAAGAAATCAGGTTCATTGCAGTCGTTTCACAAGAGTAAATGGCCTACTGTAACAGCAAATGTTTACTTTAACATGTTTAAGCAAAAACATTAAACGGGAAGCGGGGAAATTGCGGATTTTACTTTTTCCCATATTAAAGGTTGGGGGGCTTTAACATTTTTAAACCACACGATGGATCTATCGAATTGGAAACGCCGACGACGCATTCTGTTCTTGATCATCGAGCTTGACACCTTGCTATTTCTTTCTATGGGGTCATGTGAAAGATTTCGCGTATACGCTCCCTTTGAGACAAGTGTGGAAGAATTCATTGTTCCCGAACTCAAAAAGTTCATTTTTATAGTCTTGCGTGAGTGTGAGTGAATATTATCATCGCTCTGTGTTCAGCTACTCGAGGACTTTGACACACCCGTAATTTTGAACAGGTCAAGGACGAGGACGACACCCAATTTGCCCCCCAAAAAATTCCCAAACTCCCCCAAACGGGGGGGGATGTTTGGCTCAATTTTTAACCGTGCATAAACCCCTTTCCCGGGAACCCTTAAAGAACCAGGACTAAATCAGGTTTTAAAAGAAGAATGGTTGGTTCAAACATGCCCATTGGACCCAAGTTACCTGGTTTTGTTGTATAAACTAAAACAAACACTACTATCAATCAAAATTTTTAACAATGAACTATCCCCATGAGGTTTTTCCTCTCTAACTAAGGTTTCCTTCCGTCCGGGCCAATAGGCACTTTAGGCTAGAACAACGTGCCTTCATGCAAATTTGAACATCACTACCAAATAGTATGCAAATAGTAAGTGAGATAGATTGCAATATAGAAGATTATAGGGAGCAGTAGATTATGTGGACAATAGTGCCACATAAACTAGTTCTTGAATCATATTTGCGTGGAGACTTGAAAGTTACAAGATCTCGGAAGATTTTTGTTTGGCAAAGAGAGTTTGAAGATTGCATCTTATTTCGGATTAATAACAGTTGATTCTTACCCTTTATCTCATCTTGTCCGCATATCGCATTCTCCAGTGCTTCTCAAAGTTTCAATATTCGCGACCCAATATTTAATCATAATTTTCATCGCGCCTCCCCCATCATACAATAAAAATGTATTGAATACAATAATACTATACTTTGATGCAAAAACTACGATACGACTTTAAACTCCTCTTAAGTGCCACTAGCGTATGCTGCCGTTCCTCCTCAGTCGAAACGTTAATTTTCCTGACGTATATATACGTGTTTCCTTCCGAAGTACGATCTTTTCTGTGCAAGGCTATCCATAAAATTATATCGAAGGCTTTGGAATGCAATAAAAGGATCTGGACAATGTTTGCGAAGGCCTTACTTATTGAAGATTATTTGCTTCTTTTAGTCCCCCCCCCCTCTCAACATCACATACGCGCACCCTACTTGGAAAACGGTTGGCATTGGAAAGCGAATTGCAGAACTTCTAATCGGCAGTTAAGGGATTAATTATAAACCATACAAAAAATTATCAAGGTAAGTGTTAAATTTTGTATATAATTTTTTTATATATGACTATCCCATGGGGTCACTGGTAATTATTAAACTTGTTCTTATCCTAATATTATTAAATTAATGATCAAATACACTGTGTAGCACTGGTACATTTATACATGTAATTTATCAATGTAAATATACATTTTATTTTTTATTATGTCTTGTTTGTGTTTTCTTTCAGTAAATTAACAATTTTTTTAATTCTTTTGTTTTCTACTTTTCAATATGCTCGCGCCCACTTCGTAGAGTTGTCCCGCCCCCCAAGGGGGGCGCGCCTCACAGTTTGAGAAACGCTGGCATACTCATTTCTTACTTTAAAAATTAGTACCCCACCTCTCCTAACTACCATACCACACCAACAAGAGGACACTTGAGCTCTTGACAGATTTAAAATGCATCACTCCGCTACACGTCAAGTCTTCTACAGTACTGGGCTCGAACTCATGGCACGCCAGCCATGGATCCCTAGGCTGCCGCGATCTTTATGCTCTTGCTACGTATATGTTTCAAGAGTGTTTGTATTGCGGGAGAAAACAATTACCGAACTCAAAATGCTCATTTTTTATGTTCTTCAATTGGTGGCTACAGATATGCTTCAGAATGTAAATCGTGAAACATGTTATCGCTTAGATGTTCGCCCGTGTTATAATACTCATAAAAAATATATATAAATAATGAAAAATAAAATAATTAAAAACCAAACTGTAAAACCGTAACCAATTTTTATTTAGGTACTCATTTATCAACCCACTGAAGAGATGAAAGGTTGAGTCAACCTTTCCCAGCTCGAGTTTTGAACCTCGGACCTGTGTTGGGGTAACGTGATGCACTAACCACTCAGCCACTGGTCTCTAAATGCTATGACTATTATGCAAAAATATGTATTTTGAATTAAATTATTTTCAGTCATATGTAATTAAATTAATAATTTAATGCAGAACATACATTGGAAAATAACATATTAAAAAATTAGAGCTTTACGGGCATTATAAGTTTTTGTTTTATACCTTTACAATCTTTAAGCGCATTTTTCTGACTTTCACTTCTGAAGATTATAAGTTTTTTCTAATTCCTAAGGCCTTTTTTTCTTTTCATCATAGAGCCTTGAAAGTTTTTGTATATACTCCCAAACGTATGTTCTATAAAAGTTAGTATGGACTTAGGGCTGAGATCTCTAGTTGTTTTTTTAAAAAATGATTAAGTTACTATTTTAAAAATGTTCATGTTTTTTCCAGATTTTTCTAGAAAAATAATTTTTAAAAATCAACAATGGTATATAGATTTTCAAATCCATACTAATTTTTACTTATAATAATCTAAAAAAACATAAAAACTTAAAAAAAAACTAAAAAATTTTTAAGTATTGAGCATTTTATAAGAATTTGAAAAACTTCAAAAATTCCTAATTGCTTAAATTTGTAAAATAATGGCTGATCAAACTAACTTTTTTTACTTTCAGAAACAACTTAATAATATAATCTGAATGTAAAACATAAGTTATTTTTACTGTTACTGTCTCCAAAAAAAAATTTTTTTTTTGAAAAAGGATACTGTGTAGCCTTAATATTACAACTTCATGCTTTAACATTAAAATCAAATTCATACATGTGTTAATTAACAACTAAATTTCACTGTATGCTGGCCATAAAATTATAACACCATGAAGAAGAGATAGTACTAATCTTAAACACGCTTGAAAGAAAATGATACCCTTTGATACACAAATGATTAGCAATTGAGTTATCGAATTGCGCAGAAGATAGAAAGAGTACCCAAACTCTGTATAAAATAAAATTCTCATTCTGACATTGCATTTGAGTGTTAATAGTTTATGAGAAGATCATGAATGCCTTGTATACGGAGAAATAATTAACAGCACATGGCAAAAGTGCAATAGCGGTAGGATTGTGGCCTATCGAGATTGCAGTTATCTTTCTGCGATATTGCTACTTGCATTGGTTGGAATCCAACGACAGTCATGCGAATAGAGAATTAATAGTTTCTGAAGATTCATACTGAACACCATGCAGGATCTCAACGGCCTTTAGCTAGTAACGCCAAAGAGGACACATCGACCTTGCATGTTCTCACATCCACAAGAGAATCCTTGAGTCAGGCTGTCGACACGAACAGTTAACGACTTTAGAAGCGGTACGGACAGTCTGTACAGTGGCCATTACTGTGGTTTCCCTTGGCAATGAATCATAAAAACACGCTGTGTGTATCGAACTACAAAACTGAATACGGGAGTGGCATCAAATGGTCTTTTCAGACAAATTCCGGTTCTGTGTGCATCATCATACTGGACGAATACATGTGTGAAGGCACCTAGGAGAAAACATGTGGGCTGTTTGCAACTGACATCGTCGTTGCACTTGGATAGTCACTGGGTACATGACATGAACATCTTTTCTTCGTATCGTAGGTAATTTGTATGGGCAGCAATGAATTTCTCAGATCTTTAATTCGATGACTATATGCCCTATCTTTGAGGCCTTGGAGATGTTATCTTTCAAAAAGATAACGTGGAATTGACCTACCTCGGTGGTCTTTGAGCTGTGTTCCACAGAACCCAGGGTTTCGCAAGGCATATCCAGGAGTTCCGCGAGTCGCAATAAAAAATCGAGAAGAAACTTGTAAATATGTATGCAAAATACAAGTAGATTCACATTCTCTAGGAAGTTTGTACAGTTACTAAAAAAGTAAGTAATCTAAAGCTCATCCTATTTATTAAAACTGAAAATTTTGTTTGCTTGTAATAACTTTATATTTACAACTTTTTAATTATAATATAATAATAGATAATTAAACGCGTTTTATTTATATATGTATACTTCCTACTAGATTGTGAATATTCCATTGTTTACTATCTCGGATTCCTGAGGATAATTTTATACTCGTTAGTTAGCACAATGTCTTGCAAAACTAGTTTTCTAATAGAAAATGCGCATTTTGCATTCGCGGGGAAAAACACGTCTAATGAAAGAGAGGAAACAACTTATCAACAGATTCGATGCTAGAATTTAAATTCAAGCAAGAACAGCTCCTAAATTTAATGTTGTAAATTCTCATACAAAATACACGGTATTTCTCACACAGCTATAATCATTTTAATGTGTGGCCGATCAGAATATTGTGTTTAAGTGAAATATATTTCTCATCGTGAGTGACCAGAAAAACAAAATATTAAAACAAATGAAATTCAGAATATGTAATGCGATTGCTTTTATCTTCAACAGATCTAGACATCGACAGTTTGTGTGAGGAAAAGCAAGCAAATATCCCATTTACTAAATATAATGCATGGATAGGGAACACTTCAATCAAAGATTAATATATTACTAATGAATAAATTATAATAAAAATTATAGATTAGAATTTTTTAACAATAAATGCCATACTTTTTCAATCGCCTTTACATAAAGTACCTATAACATATATGATGTTATGTACTTTGAATATTATTTTGAGATATATTCTAGGTATGGGTATGGAATTGTGTTCCACGGAAACACTTTCTAGCTCTAGGGGTTCCACGAAAACACTTTCTAGTTCTAGGGGTTCCATGAAAACACTTTCTAGTTCTATGGGTTCCATGAAACACTTTCTAGTTCTAGGGTTCCATAAAACACTTTCTAGTTCTATGGGTTCCATGAAAACACTTTCTAGTTCTATGGGTTCCATGGAAACACTTTCTAGTTCTAGGGGTTCCATAAAATGCTTTCTAGTTCTATGGGTTCCATGGAAACACTTTCTAGTTCTAGGGTTCCATGAAAACACTTTCTAGTTCTAGGGTTCCATGAAAACACTTTCTAGTTCTAGGGGTTCCATGAAAACACTTTCTAGCTCTATGGGTTCCTTGAAAACACTTTCTAGTTCTATGGGTTCTATGAAAACATTTTCTAGTTCTATGGGTTCCAGGAAAACACTTTCTAGTTCTAGGGGTTACACAAAAACACTTTCTAATTCTAGAGGTTCCATGAGTTGAAAAGGTTTGAAGACCACTGACCTAGCTGAACCCGCAAGGGGTACTCAACCTTTTTTCCCGATGGGCCACATAAATATGATGGATATCTCAAGCGGGCCGCAACATGGATATAATGGGGGAAGCACTAAAGCAGCGAAGGACAAAACAAATTGATCAAAATATCAAAACTCTCATTTTCGGTTTTTATTTTAATACTTTACCAACCTTTCATTCAAACACACATAAAAAATATTTATTATTATGCTTTTTGTACTGAGTTGTGGGGTAATTTCGATTTCCTTTCGTCCATCACCAAACCTCTTGTTTACATTCTGCTATCTCTACCTCTTCCTTGACACAGACAATTCAACATTTGCTTGTGTGGACTTGCCAGTGGCCATTTAAAAAGTATCACTTTTTCTGAAGGCAATAAAAGGTTTCCTATTTGCCCTGAATTCCAGCTAGAACAGGCTTCACCTCAGAACATCGTGGACTACCTTGAACTGCACTAGGAAGGATATCCATGATAGTCCACTTCTAGTATCGGACTTCGTTAAAGTCAAAGGTTTCACTGATCTGGTCTGATTTTTCGTATGACCAGATGGGAGATTAGTATATATATATGTATATATATATATATACAGTAGCGCACACAGGAATTTTTCAAGGGGGTCAAGGGGCAAAAGTCCACCTTTCTTGTGTCATGCTTCTTTTGATTTTGTTGATTTTCAGGAACAAAAAACAGCAAAAAACTAATTATTGAATAAATAATTAACATTAATTAATAAAATTAATCATAAATAACAAATATTTAATTAAATTTTAAGTACCATTTGCTTAGAATTACAATCAATTGGTAAAAAATCAAAGGCTTTGGGGGGAGTGACGGACCCCCAGGACCCTCCCTTGTGTGCGCCATTGTATATATATCATCCACGTGTGTTAGGAATAGGCTTAACTTTTCAACATTGCTCTGTTTTTTTCTATGCATCTATGCACTTTTTTGAGTTTCATTATTACATGTATGTTTCTACATCCAAATTTTTTTCTATAGAATTTTTTCTTAATATTCCTCTCTATTAGAGAAACATTATTGTTCTCTTTTCATAATTTCATTTTACTTTACTGTCTGGTTTATTATCCACGTGTGTTAGAAATAGGCTTAACTTTTCAACATGGCTCTGTTTTTTTCAATTATGTCCAAAATTTCTTCTGTACAGGGAAGATGGTTACATAAAGCATTGATTAACTCTAAATCACTGGCCTAAATCAGCGACAGCTCTAGAAATCATAATAGGTCTCCATGTTAGTCCAAAGACTCTTTTTGTATATTTGTTTTGTCTCATGAACTACAATTTCTTTCTTCTTTGGCATTGTAGGTTAAGGTATCAAACTACGTTCGGAACCGTGATTTTGCAAAAGCGTATAAATGGATAATATTTATGATATTTAGTGTCACTTAGATTAGAAAATGTAAATAAAATTCTTTTAAGAATAGTATTACAATAAAAAATTAGTTCAGTATAATATTTTGACCAAAAAATGAACTTTAAATTTGGCCCTTTAAAAATATTCCCCTTTTTGGGAAAAAAATTTTTATTATAATAATTTTCGCCTGTTTTCCCTGACCCTTTGAGGCTCAATAAAATTTTTTGAAATATATAAGTTCTGGTTTTCCATTTTTAACAACAGGGGGAGCAATTTTAAAAAAAAACACTGATAATTTTTCAATTGGTGGTAACTCAGAAAAAAAAATGTGAATTTTCTCAAAACTAAGTTGAGCGTCTGTACAAGGCGAGCTATATACGGCAAAAAATTATTTTTATAATAGCTTTTTCATGAAAAAAAACATTTTAAAAAAAAAATTCTAACAAGGGAGGGAGACCAAGGAAATTCATTTGGGTCGAACTTGGTGTAATATAGTAATTTTTAGGGGGGTTCACCCCCCAATGTTTTCCGTCGAATGGCCGGGGCAATTCGGAAAACGCCTTTGAAATTCTCTGCTTTTTTACAATTTAAATTTAATTTTCCCAACGAGTTCTGGTTTTATTGGAAACGTCTGCTTTTTTGCTGGAGGTTTTCATTGGGTCCTTTTTTTTTTCAATTCATTTAATTATGTTTTTTAATTAAATAAATTTATTTATGAAAGGTTTATTAAGTATTAAATTATATTTTTGTAATTATTTTTTTTTTAAAAATAAAAAATTTAAAAAATATATAATTTAAAATTTTTTTTATTAGTAAAATTATTAAAATTAATTTTAAATTTAAAAAAATTTTAAAAAAATACTTATTAAATAAAAATACTTAAAATAATTATTAAAAAAAAATTATTAATGATTAAAATTAGTAAATTAATTATTATTTTTAAAATTAATTAATTAGTTACTATTTATTATAATTAATTAGTTACTATTTTTTTTATAATTAATTAGTTACTTTTTTTTAAAATTAATTAGTTACTATTTATTTAATTGTTTTGTAACTATTTATTATAATTAATTAATCACTATTTATTATAATTAATTTATTTTTATTAAGCATTAGTATTTAAAATATTTTTAAATTTTATTATTAAAATTATGTTTTTATTTTTAAAAAATTATGATTTTTTTTTAAAATTATGATTTATTATAGAAATTATTATTAATTTATTATTAAAATTATTATTAATTTATTATAAAAATTATTATTAATTTATTATAGAAATTATTTAAAAAAATTTTTTTGAAATTAAATAAATTTATTTAAAAAAGGACTTATTAAATATTTTTAAAAATTGTAAAATAATTAATTTAATAACATATACAAACGACATGGTTTTATTTATTTTGTAAAATAATTAATTTAATAACATATACAAACGCATTTTTTTTATTATTTTAATTATAAAATAATTAATTTAAAATAATATATTGTATAGATTATTTTATATTATATATAATATTTTATTTATAGTATATTTTGTATTTAACATTAAAACTATTTGCAACTAATTTCTTTGTAAAATATCATTTAATATTTTTTATATATTTTTTATTTTATAAATATTATTTTTTAAATATTAAATAGTTTTAAAAATTTAATATAATTATTTATATAATCAAAGTAATTTATTTATTTTTTTAAAAAACAAAATAATTACAAAAATATAATTTTAAAATTTAATAAACCCCAAAAAATAAAAAAATTTGGGGAAAAAAAAATTTGGGAAAAAAATGGGGGGAATAACCCCAAAACCCAAATTTAAACCTCAGCACGATGGGGAAAAAAATAAAAGGGGAAAAAACAGATGAAGGCTGTTCCCGGGTCGGCCTTTTGGGGGAAAACCTGAGGGCCTAAAATCCCAACTGCCCAAAAATTTTCCCCGGCCCCCCTTGTAGTTAAGAAAAAAGTATTTAAATAAATTTGTTTTGTCAAAAATTTTTTAAAACAATTTTTTCATGATTTAATCTAAAGGCACTAAAATCCTGTTATCCATTTATGCCTTTTTCAAAATCCGGTTCCGAACGTAGTCGGGTATTTAAAAAAAAAATTTTTTTATTGGTATCTTATTTTATTTTATTATACTATATATATATATAACAACACATTCTACTATCAAAAAAGCAAATTGATAGAAAAATTGATAGATTTGATTGCTTCATCCATTGAATTTCTCGTTAAACTTTTAGTATATTGTTCGTAAATAATTGAATTTTTTAGTGCAATGGACACTAATTTTTTAGTACATGCGGCCCGCAGGTTGAGTATTGCTAGTTTAGACAGTTGTCCTGGCCTGATTGGAGGCTGGGCCGCCACCACTCAGCAGTTACTATGGTTAGTGAAGTGGAGTAATACTTGAAGCAGCATGGAATGACTGTCATACAAACCCATTTCGACTCGATACCTAATCGGATTACAGCTGCTTTAGCCACCAGAAGTGGCAGTTGTATGTATTATTTTTGTACACCGTATATCCCTAAATTGCCAACAAATTTTCACATGATCTTGTTTCCTTTCTATTACGCTATATATTTTACAATAGGTAAATTTTTGCCATTTGGTTTCCTTCTTGTTGTTTTAATTTTAATGGTTGGAGGTCTAAAATCAGTAAAGCCTATGCATAGTGGCTGAACAAAGGATTAAAAGTTTTAAATTAAATAAAAACTATAAATGATATTAATTAATGAATTATCATTTTTTTTTGATAATAAGCGCATCATGTTACTCCAAAGTGAATCAAAACCTCTGCACTCTCTAGAAAGGTCTACCAAATCCGTTGTGCTTGAGCTCGATGACAATTATCATACGATAATTGTGCTTTGTGAAAATGAACTGCATTTCGAAACACTTTGCGATTTTGACTGTTCTGCTAGAAATCTATTTATTTGCTGCTCTCTTTAAGTATTACAAGTTCTTCCTATAATTCTTTACAAGCAGTTAAGGAAAAACTTTAAAATTGTTAGAATTTTAGATGTTGTCCTACGTTCGGAGGATTTTTTCAAATTTACCGCAAATTCAAAAATTGAACTAGCAGTTAATTCATGGGTTTTACTTCTAATTTTTTCCCCAGAACAATTAATGGTCCTAAATCGTGTTAAATTAGGTCGGCCCTCTAAAAAAAAGAATCTCTGCTGATTTTTGGACCACGTACTTTCAAAATCTTTCGTAAAAGAGATTTGGGTGGAATTAATAATAATTATTAAAAAAAAAGAGTTTGTTTAATATTAAATTATATAAAGAAATAAAATAAAAGAATCTTACAGGAGAAGGTAAAGAGGGATATTCAAAAATTTTGTTATGTCCATAAGGTTTAACAAAAATTACAGAGATCATACAAAATAAGGCACGCAATAATTTTATTTATAGGCCTATTTAGGTTCAGATTTAATATTTTAATGATACACAGTAAAGCAATAAAATAGTTATTGCGACGGACTTCGTAATTTCGAGCCTTGGTCAAGTGACGCGGAAGACAACCAAGAGGAAGCATCCCCCTCTCCAAACCACGACGAAGGAAGAAATTTGAGTCTCGAAAGGATCTAGGACTTGAACTGATGATATACTAGGAACATGTCCGTGACCTTAACCACTAGGCTACCGCGGCCTTATTTTAAGGTGAGATATGGGAAGTTATTATTTTAGAATATTTTTATTCACTTTGTTTTATTCGATTCCTACTATTAGTTTGTTCTTTCCCTATATATATATATATATATATATATATATATAACAACTCAGTGACCGATGCCCATGGGGGCCCAAGGCCTACTTCCCAACCGGTAACGACCTTGGACCCTGATGTGCATGAGCAGATGTTCAGAACAGGTGGTTAGACTGACACGAAACCCCTAGTGTTAGGTTCCCAATCACGCTTGGTACTCATTTATCGATCCACTAAAGGGATGAAAGGCTGAGTCAGCCTTGCCCAGCCCGAAGTTTGAACCTTGGACCTGTGGTGGGGAAAAACGCGATACACTAACCACCGACGGGCTATATATATATATATATATATATATATTTTTGTATGTATGAAAGGATAATTAAATTAGATTAAAAATTAAATTTTTATCTAGCATTAACTCATCTTTTCTCCCCCTCGTCAAGTATCAAATTAACCCCCCATTTATTTTTCCGAACATATGGCCTACCCAAAAAAACATGTCAAATTTCCCAGATCGTTATATTTAAAGCCCTTTTGTCAGCATTAACTTTTAAGGCACTCATGAACGCAGCGTCCCGGGGTTTTTTAAATTTTTCCCCCCCAAAATTCGGTAGCGTGCTTTTTTTTCCTTTTTTTTCCCTTTTCGTCGAGGATGTCAACTTTGATCAAATAGAGTTCCTTTTTTTTTTAAAAATAAGTCTGTTTCTGACTTCAAATCATGTTAGAAATAAAGCCCGGGAGGATATTCTATCTGTGAATAAATTTCAAATCTTAAAAATAAAAAATAAACTCAATAGTAAAATAATTTTAAATTAAAACGAACGTCAAAACCCTTATAGATTCTATGGAAAATTTTATGGGATTCCGACGGCTGTACGTCTCTTTGCTGGAAACGCCAAGTATACCAACCATCGAGAAAAATGCTCTAAATAACGATTATAGAACTCCGTCTTAAAATATTTTTCTCTTACGCTAAAGGGACCGGGTGCCGTGGGAAAGAAACAACTTCTAATGGGGAAGGAAAAAAAAGAGAAGCGTGAATCCCCTATCCCCGTGAAGAAAGATGTAATGCCTTCCGCCAGAGAAATAAAAAAAAAATCTTCGCATGAAAAGTCTGCATGGTAATACCGTGAATTTTACCACTAGAAAGAAAAAAAAAATAAAATAAAATTTACTAGTGCAAATCACAACGACAAAACACCTGGGTTACCCCCTTTGAAGGGTTTCTGCCGCTACGAAGTGGAGGTCAGTTAAATTATATAGTTCCCAAATTTTAACATTGGGGTACGAGTTTTGCTTTAAAAAAAGAATAAGATATGATATCATATTTAATTTTTTTAATAT